>JAAAKB020250826.1:0-10928 GCA_010014835.2 Apostichopus leukothele | reverse complement strand
AGTTATTTTGTTCTACTCATATATCTCCATAGTTATTTTGTTCTGCTTGTATCTCTCCCTAGTTATTTTGTTCTACTCATATATCTCCATAGTTATTTTGTTCTGCTTGTATCTCTCCCTAGTTATTTTGTTCTACTTGTCTCCTATAGCTGTTGATTCCTATGCAGTACTGTGGTACATACAAAGATTGATACTTCCTCTAGCAGTTCATTGCTGACGTCACACAGTATAACTATTACTCCTTGTGCATAGGCAGGTTGTGAAGGGTTAATTATATCCAATTTAATAGATAAACCTGTTGATGTGTAACTTCCATACGAGGATGTGCACATATTAATAACCAGGAGCGTGCAATACTATCATGGTAGCATTGTCTTATCATTAAAAAACCTGTAAAAAACAAAATACTGGAGGATAGTTGAATACTATCAAATGTTTGATCTGTATCAGAGTCACTTATAAAGACATACAGCTTCAAATATGCATCATTCTTAGCAAATGATACGTGTAATTGGACATGTATCTGTCCATCCATCTGTAAGAGATTTATATGTAGTTGATTAGTACACCGACTGTAATTAACAAGCTTAATCCAGAAAACAGAGAAAGCTACCAAACACAAAGTCATCATGTAGCAAAAAGTATTAATTCACTAAACTAAACTGATGCAAACGAAGAATACTAAAGATTATTAAAAAAAATAAAAAAAATACTACTGCGACCAAATTGTTTAGTTACCACTTCATGATGTCAGGGAGGTTGCTCATATTTTAAGCATAGTTTTCTGCTGGCAACTCGCAGACAAATAAAGTTGGAAATATTGAAAGATATACCCATGTACCTATAATTTTAATTTTAATAAAACTGAATTTAGTTGCCTTTTGAAGCAGCTTTGTGTGCTAGTGTATGTTTAACATCTAAAGAGGAAAAGAAGAGATCTGTTATACAGACCAACCCTTGCACAGCTCAGCGTAATGGAGTACTATGAAACAGTGGTGCATGAGGTACATACTGTACGTATATATATGCACAGCTCAGTGTAATGGAGTACTATGAAACAGTGGTTTATGAGGTACGTACTGTATGTATATGCACAGCTCAGTGTAATGGAGTACTATGAAACAGTAGTTTATGAGGTACGTACTGTATGTATATATACAGTTCATCATAATGGAGTACTATGAAACAGTATTATATGAGGTACATACTGTACCTATATGCACAGCTCAACATATTGTAGTACTATGAAACAGTGGTTTATGATGTACACACTGTACGTATATGTATATATATGTACAGCTCAAAGTATTGGAGTACTTGTGATGATCATCAAAACTTTAACTTTCTTTTAAAACACTTCTTACTTCTAGTAGAATTCTTGACATTCGAATTCTTACAGTCTAATGATAAAATGATCATTAATGAGAATGTAACACATCATGATTTGGCAGAACAAACTTAAGAGTTGTGTTAGCAAGGCTACACAAAGAATCTTGTCCAGACTTATCTCGGTCATTCTCGTGAAGATCGGTAATGAACTATAACAAAGTAAGTCAGAGGTTGCATGCACTGTCTGAGAAGGATATTTCATTTGTATCGATTGTCCTCAAAGTTTAAGATCATAAAGTGTCATAAAATGTTTAAGCTGCTTTGTCAAGGTAGTATGCCACTATTATGTTTATACACAGTTTTGGTTTTGTAGGGAAAGAGGAAGAGGGCACCGGGGGGGGGGGGGGGGGGGGTGGGAGTTGGAAGGTTGGAAATATAGAAATTTAATTTAGGTTCTTCTACCATTATTCCAGAGAAAAACTTCCTCATTAACAGAATATTTCAAAACATTGATTTTTTTTGCTTTTGTATTTATGTTGTATAACTATATTTAATAGCTACATAACTGATTCCTAGATGGTGTAACATTCCTCTGTACATAGAACCTTTTACCGATCAGACTCTCGGATTAGGTGACTTCCTTAAATTTTAGTTAATTATGAAATAACTGGACTAATCAGTTCAGGATGTGTCGACATATCGAAGTGTAATCGTTGCAGATGTACTTACAACATTCTTCTAATAGCGTCAGAAGGCAGGATGATTATCATCAAGATGAGACGAAGTTTTTAATTGGATGTCACCATCGCTTATTGTTTGACACGTACTTTGAGGTTATATCTCATGAATGTGCTGCTTTAGTTTAATGTGTTTGTGTTTAATGTACCGTCTCCTATATATATTCATCTCTTTGAAAAGTGACCGTGTCATGTATATACATTAGAACGAAATGAGTGGTGGCTAAATGCTCTTGAATCATAATGGTAAAACGATGAGTTGCTGGAAACTTACGTAATAGACTAGTTAATGTTGAAGAAATAACATTTAGCAATCTGGTGTAAAAGTACAGATATGTGACGTACCATTACACTTTCCACATGGCTGAAGTATACATATAGTGTGACAGTGACTTAGTATGGCATGTCTGTCACACTATATACACGGTCCAGTATGGCTGAAGTATATATATATAGTGTGATAGAGACATGGTATGATGCTTCTGTCACATTGCCTGGTTCATTATGGCGGAATTTTACATATAGTGTGACATTGACTTTGTATGGCGTGTCTGTCACACGATATACACGGTCCAATATGGCTGAAGTATATAGTGTGACAGTGACTTGTTATGGTGTTTCTGTCACACTGCATGGTTCAATATGGCTGAAGTATACATATAGTTTGCCAGTGACTTGGTATGGCGTGTCTGTCACACTATACACACGGTAATATGGCTGAAGTATATAAATAGTGTGACAGTGACTTGCTATGGTGTGCCTGTGAGTCTGTCACACTATATACACAGTTCAATATGGCTGAAGTATACATATAGTGTGACAGTGACTTGGTATGGTGTGTCTGTCACACTGGCACTCTGTGGGTGTTATTATATTACTCCAATGACAGGAGAACAGCTTAGAAGCTCATTACTGTTACTTACCTGTCTCCTCACAACCTAAGCACTCTTGCTCTGCCGTGCATAGAGTGATGTGGTACGTTTCTTAGTCCTGTACACCCTTAGCAATGATATGGCATGTATAGCCTGAGACCAGTAAATATTGTCATTGGTAAATTATACCCAAACCAGTAAGTATTAGGGTAACTATCTGAGTATTATCAGACTACTGTAGTAAACTAGAAGAACATTTATAATTTAGCTCACTCCTGTCTTACCTGTCTGTGATACTACACAACCAAGGTTTAGTGTGTATGCTGATAGTGTACATAATATGTATACTGTAATATGGTGGTACAACTGTATTATAATCTGAAGACCGTGTAGAACCATGTCACTTTGTCTGATTTGACATTTCAATTTTTGAGCAAACAAAAGTTGCCTAGGTTTGATGAAAATTGTGTCAACGAGTTTCATAGTTTTATATTGGAATAAAGGTTATTGTGCATTAAATTTGGAAAGGTTTGAATTTCATGGATATTGAGTTCCGTAGTTTCCATAGTCTTAACTGTACCGTGACCTCATCCAGTCACGATAAGTCACAATGTTTATGAATGTATTCCTGTCAATGAGTGAGTAGTGACAGGTCGCTGGCACTAAATAGCTCGAGAACCTGCCAAAGTTGGCAAGGGTTCTTTGTTTCAGCCCTTCATAAGGCCAAGTATATTCAATCAACAATGGGAGCCGTTAATTGGTTGCTCACAGATCTAGAAAAGTATCATTTGTCTCACAAACAATCTATTTTCTTACAAATGGTCGATGCATATTCAGTTTGTTTCAACCAATAATTTTTCGTTTATCTGGCATGCATGTATTAAAATGATTTTGCACTAATTTTAAGCAATTACAACTGGCAAGTATGAAAATCAAACCATCTTTGGTGATGTCGCGATTTCCACCGAACGGAAGAAAACTATAGTAGTGATGATTGGCTAGTTAGTCATACAGTAGGTATGTGCAGTAGATTTGTACAGTAGGTTTGTACTTTTCACTGTCAGCAGTATGTAGAGTGTACTTTACATATCAATAACCTTTGGTTCTATCAAGTACTATCTTGGGATGTAGAGCCACGAGGGAAGTGGTTTTCATTTTGCTAATTCAGACATTTATCGTAGTGTAAGTGTAAGAAATTGAAATTCCCATTTTTTTCCCCTCCTTGAAGCTTTGTTGATCATTAACAGTCATTGAATCTATTTAGAAAGTTAAACGCCAAAGATTTGTTTTGCTTTTGGCAAGTGCTAGCTTTAAGGTTTGATTTATTCATAGCAACAGCTGTCTTTAAGTGCTTACAAATGATTCTAAAGGACTCTTCAATTGCACACTGTGCAGTAGAACTTTGTGAAAAATGCTACCCAGGAAACCAAATAGGTCAGTGCTAGTTCAGACATTCGGATATTGGGTCAACCTGCTATTAATTCTGCATTCACTTTGTGAGTTGTAGGACTGTACATGTGTTATTCACAGATATTAATGTTGTTACTTGGTCTAACGTTAAGGTTTGGTTGCATGAAGTTTATAGAGAGGTACCCACTTACTTTGTGTAGTAGGCTACTGGTTGATAACCAATTGTTTTCAACAATGATTAGTTATTGTAAACTAATCATTACAATAACTTGGATCATAACAATCAAACTGCATTGTTAGCATTGGTTTGCAACTTTCCACCATTGTCATCAAGTCATGAACTGTAATATATCCCACAAGTAAATGAAGAGTTCTGAGGTTGCTGATCATTATAAGCCAGTTGTTAACAGCTTTGAAAATCTCTCCTTATTCGTAGCGAATTATGAACAATTTTTAATCCAACCTTGAAAATGTTCTCACAAAATCATTGCAATCTTTTGTTATTTCATTGGTAAATATTTGAACTATTTCTTTTTAAGTCATTCTTGGTGTGATTTTGGTTAGCTTAAGCTATAGATTCCATTTCTAGTTATCCTTAATACACTTTCTGGTATCAGTGAACAATGGTGCCATTTAGATTATGACAAGTCCATCAGATAATGCAACGAACATCATTGGAGTGGGACAGACCTCTCTGTAACTGTTGTTGCCAGTCTTGGCACCGAGTTTGCCCGAAAGTCAGATAAATCCTCCCCCCTGGTTGAAACAAGGGTTTGATAGCAACATACCCATCCTCAAAGGCATGCAACATTACTTTAAAACTCTTGAAATGTCAGAACATCATGGAAAGTACAACTTTCAGCAATATTTGGCAGATAAAAATTTTAGAGGTACAGTAGTGATAAATATCGACCAGACAGTGGCTCTTATCAGATACTATTAGTCTATTACAGCTGATTTCAATTGCTGACTTAACAACTATTTGATTTCTGGTTGTACTACAGTCGTGTAAGTACTTCATAGAAGATTACTTTCACTTTTATGAAAAGTATCAAAGTGTTAGATAGTTGAAAGTAAGTTTAATAGTAACTTTGCGATTGTCTCATAACGATATACACTTGTATAATCTATGTGAGCTACTTAGCTGTTTCATGGTTTAAACCCGCAGGTGAGACTAATAAAAAACTCGAGTCAGTTACCAAGCATGTAACACGATTCCTGAATAGCTGTCAATCCATGAAAAGTGGGATTAGTTTAATCTTGATAGTCACTTATATATATCATAAATTATATGAAGTGAAATATCGAGTCACACTAATATTTCATGTACTGTTACTAAATGTCCTCTGTAATGTTACTAGGCCTGTATGTACTCAGACAGTAAATGTACAAGTGTGATTAATGTTGTAATATACAAACATGGCCTGACTCAAAGAGCTACTATACAAGTATGAACAGTTTGAGCCATTTTATTCCTGCTTTTTTTTTATATATATTTATTTCTTTCATAATATGTTGGTGTCTTGAAGTAAAGCGACATTGTTAGTTTTGATATCACATATCAAATAGTTAAGTAGGCCTCTATTATAAACTTTGGCACACTCAATTTCATTGTGCAAAAGTAAGGTTAAGTTTGGTATCAATCCAAAGTTTATATGGCTCTAGAACATGATGTTAAAATACTGTATTATTACAGTGGTACAGTAGTAATTTATTAGATTATCGCTCCACAATTGAACCAATTCATATTCTGATACTATTTTTCCTTTGGTAAGGAGTGAACTATTTCTAGGGTCGACTGCCTTTTTCCTGTTCCCCCTGTCTATTTTTGGAGTTCCCTAAAGGATGATCGACATGAAGAGATCACAGTTTGCTACATGGTTATTTTTTATTTATCATTTCCTCTTTTGCAGCTATGGATGGCCTGTTTCAAGTTGACAATGGACCACGCAATACATGGCAAAGTGAAACAGACGTAAGTGCAATCTAGTAATTAAAGGAAATTTTTTGAGTCCTGACAGATTATGTCAAACGACTCTTCAGAGAATTAATGCGGAATTTAGTAGTCTTTGTAGCTAATCAGGGGATTTCCCTATAATTTGGTTATATTTCTAGTCAGTTTGACCAGCATATCTAAACATATCAATGACTTACCAATATCAATGGTGGCGGTGGGCAGGGCCAAGTCAAGGTAAAAGGCTCGTAGATCCAGGAATTATAAATGCATTCTCAAACTTGACAATTTAAACAGCAGTACTGCTTGTTTATTGGTAGTTCTGTACATCAAAAGGACCAAAAAGTAAATTAATTTCACTCTTGGAAACTTAATTAAATTGACATACTTTACAATACCTTTGACAATAACAAATTAAAAGATACAGTACTTAAAAATATGACATACAGCATAGATAATTAATTTGCAATATTGAAGGATAAGTGATTGCCGTTTGATGATTTGTACCATAAGAGTAAACCTTGTATGATGTTATTTGTAATGTCGTCACAACTTGAATGATACTGCCCAGCAGACGAAACATAAATTGTGCTATCTGACGACAGTTTCTGCTCTGTAAATATCCTTAAACTTAACATGAAAATTTACAGCTGTTATGTAAAGATAACATTCATCCTTTGTAAGTGGGTCCTGCCTGGTAGATCTGATGTCTGTTAGACCAGGGCAAGCATCCTGTTTACCTTTGTTCGTTTGTGCGTAGATGCTTAGACATAATCACCACGGAGCAGGCGAGATGTCCGCCAGTGGGAATGGCACGGGACGATTCCCTATCCTCTGTTTCGAGCACCGGGAGCGGCGGAGATCGTACGTTCCAAGATGACGAGACCTATGAGGACCTGGAATCGCCGACGACAGACATGGAAAATGACGAAAACTACGATGATATCGTCCATGAGGAAGAAGATGATGACAGTGTGCACAGTGGTGGAAGCAGTGGAGGCCGAATCCATCCCCCGCTCTCAGTGGCACAGTCAGGTGGGTGTACCCCTTTAAACAAGAATACAAG
This sequence comes from Apostichopus leukothele, assembly GCA_010014835.2. NCBI lineage: Eukaryota > Metazoa > Echinodermata > Holothuroidea > Aspidochirotida > Stichopodidae > Apostichopus > Apostichopus leukothele. The sequence goes on along the minus strand of JAAAKB020250826.1, from coordinate 3,560 downwards.
AAAAAGGGGGGGGTTAGTAGCTTAAAGAGGTGGTGTGTCATTCTAGGTGTGTGGTGGTTTATCCCTGTCTCTTCAAGATGGTGGTTTTGATGACTACATTGTATAGGGGGGTTGGAGAATGGGGGAGGAGAATGGAATTTCACTTCCATTGTTTAGGGGGTTGGAAGCTGTGGTTGGAGAATCAGGAGGAGAATGCACCTGCACTTCTGGCATTTGATGCACTTTACATGCATAGTGTAAAAAGTGCTACATCTACTAGAGAGACACTAGACATTCATGTTGGTGTTAAAATCAAGCATAGTGTAGAAAGTGGTACACACTAGAGATACATATTTGTGTTAAAATCAAGCCTAGTGTAGAAAGTACTACATCTGCTAGAGAGACACTATACATTCATGTTGGTGTTAAAATCAAGCCATGGCCAGTTGATTGAGGAGAGCTAGGGAAGTGATAGCCACAAGCTGTTGAGGCAGCTGGTAATAACATATACGATATATTTATGTATTGAACTTTATTCGTTTGTGTTCATAAGGAAGAGGTACCATGAGGCGTGACACCCTGGTGTCGTCATAGGAGCGGTTCTGCTTCGTTGTTTAGATTCTATCCCAGAACGACCATGTATAGAGAACATGCATTGCTAACACATAGGTGGTAAGGATGCTCAATTCATAGCAGCCTAGCTTTATAGATATCACTGCTTAGAGAGCGCAAGCAGCTCAGCAGACATCACCAGGAGAGGCAAGAGTATGTCTCCCTACTATCGACGACATTTGTTTTTATTTGAACGGCAGATTTCTTTCCCAAAGCTTCCAATTTCATATACGAGATCCAGTCCGTAAATTTAAGGAAAGAGAGTGCTAGGCCGGACTCTTACTTTGCATCAGGGTGCGAGTATCTGGATATCATACCTGACAAAGAGGACTCAGGTTTGTGGATAGCTGCTGCAGGCTACTAAATAATTGTACCAAACTTCCATCCTTCATTTTATACTACTACCATAAAAAAAAGAAGAGAACTTTGTATCATAACAAAACCTATTTCTTACCTGTCATCATTATCTCACCCCCCTGCACTTAGTTTTGTCTTTCATTTGGTGTTGCACAACATTGGCCAAAATGGCAACGGCCTGGGGTATAAATATTAAACAAAAACGATGAAACAAAAGTGTTTCTGTATTTTCCGTATATTGCTGGAAAAGACCTCATTCATGGACGGGGTAAAGAGCGTTTCTTTACTTTGTGTGTTCTTTCCTTTCACCTCTCCTCAACGGTCTTTGTTTTGAATGTTCCATGTTTCCGTCCGGCCGTTGAACAGCCCTCATGCATCTTATCTGTTTACTTTCCATCAACCTTCATATATATTTTGACAAATTGTCGGTTGGTAGACTTTAGTTTTCTTTCTGAATCAAAGGGAAAATTCCATCTTTTGTTCTTCAGAGTTTGCCTTGCCTGTTGACCTCCTAGAGCAATATTTTGTTTTGGTCAAAGTTTTGTTTTCAAACGACGCTTGTAGATGCTTTAACATTGTAAACTTATTCGTTTCTCAATGCTGGAGTTTGGTTGCTAGGCAGTGATACAGAGTTCTCCTCTTAGTGCGTTGCTCTTGCTCTACTATCCTGTTTGCAAATCAGCTTAATACTAGTCGGAAAAAAATCTTACTATTATACTCATAAATAAACAACCTTTTGCGATTCTCAGCTAATAATAAAGAATAATTATGGCTGCAGGCAGATTAATATATATAAATCAGATTTTAAAGACACTCTCCATATAATATGATCAATAAGCGAGGGTTTAATGAGCAAGCAAATCCATGAACTTCATTCAATTGTCAGGCTCATCAATTTGATTTGACAATTTTTCATATTTAGCAGTATGTACAGCAGATTAATAATCTTTCAAAATGATCTACTTAATTTTGCAATAGTCGGAAATGAGACATGATTATTCAAGCTAATGTCCTATAGGATATTAGTGTTGGTTAGACTTGATAAAAATCATGTTAAGTCCCTGGAGGGTCAATGGATATATCCACTGAGGATCGCTTAATGAGTTGTGGCTCTTTGAATGTGATTATTTCCAGCCTCTCTGACATTTCTCGCTTGGATCTTAACGTTCAACAATTTGTCTTTTTTTTCCTTCTTCTATTTGCAAACATGGGCAATGCAAGCATCTTAGTACCTTTCACAGGTCAGACCTAGTTCATACTTTGTATTGTTGCAGAGTTGTGTGACCACTGACTGTTGAACATCTATGTGTTCTTGTAGTAATATATGAAGAGGGGGTGGCTGCTTCATAAAGAAATGCTCTTTTGGCTCGGTGTACACAAAGACAATAAGTGCAGCTTCTTCGATTAACGATGATATTAAGGCATTTAGTTTGATATATATATATATGTAACAGATCATCAAAGGCATAAATAAGAATCATCTTTCATCTAACATCAGAAGGTCATTATTGAAAGTGACTGAACCTCCGTAGTTTAGCAATCCATCTCATTTAGTCAGCTCCTCGGTAGCACTACAAACAGTCACCACCATATCATGACACACTACTGTATGTAAAGGTTTGTAGAATCTATCAAATAAAATGTTAAATCAACTGTGAATCTCATTGTACTGTTAGAAATAGCATAGGAAGCCTCAGATACTTTACTGTGTGAGAAGAACATTACAGTATACTGACCACAGTGGACTTGGGTTTAAACTGTAATGAAAGCAACAAAACAAAAAACAACATTGATAACTCTATATAGCATTTACTGCATGTCTCTTGTCCCTGTGTCTGTTGTTCTATTGTATCATACTGTGATGTGTGACATGAAGTGGATTAATAGATTTGGGCTTCATTTTTTCTAGATGCATTCTGCCAGTTCAATAGCTACAGTAGCTTGCTCTTGCAATCTTCAGATATTCATTTTGTTTTAATTCCCTACTGTAGACAGCTCAAATTTCTAATTTCCGTGCAGGCAGTCTGTAGATGCTTTTACCTACCACACTAAATCCTCTCCAACTCCCCCACCCCTGCAGGCAGTCTGGACATGCATTTTACCTACCACACTAAATCCTCTCCAACTCCCACACCCCGGCAGGCATTCTGGACATGCATTTTACCTACCACACTAAATCCTCTCCAACACCCCCACCCCTCCATCCTCCCACCCTATGTTACCCACCTTCCTCCATCTTGTATTTGGTAACTCATACCAGTTCATTCTGATATTGTGTTTTCTCCTTTAAAACTACTTTCCCTCATTGATTCAAGTGCTCCCATTCCCAGATGTAAGTTATTTCATTGAAACCCCCCTTCCCTTCCCCTCCTCGTCTTTGTTACCACCACTCTTTCCCTGTCTCTAGGTTTCTCAAGTACCAGTTATAGCCTTGTAGTAGCTTCCCAGTGTTTGATTCAAGTATCATCTTTTTGCAGATCCTTGCCTACTAGCTCCTGTTAGTACCAGTTATAGCCTTGTAGTAGTTTCCCTGTGTTTGATTCAAGTATCATCTTTTTACAGATCCTTGCCTACTAGCTCCTGTTAGTATGTTCTCTCCAGTTCAAAGAAGG
>JAAAKB020250816.1:0-10932 GCA_010014835.2 Apostichopus leukothele | reverse complement strand
GATCTTCAGACCTTGTTGTTTCAATCTATCAAACACCCTCTGCAGATTGGTCAAGTGATCTTCAAAGGTCTGGGAATCCCATCGATGATAATCTTGATGTACCGTTAAAGAAACGTTACAAATATTATATTGCAGGTCAAAGTAAATTCGTTAGAATACTAAAACACACCTTAACATTGTATAATATTTGAGGTAACCCAAGGAATAGCTTGTCCCATCGGAGTGATAACATCCGTCAAATAGAGTAAGAGCTGCACGTATACAAAAAAATCAACATGTGTATCTTCCGTTGCAACTAATTTTATGAACTAATACGGCAGCTAAATCAATCAATCAATCAGTAAATGAGGATAATATTATGTCCGATATCATATGACTTTCAACCAATGCTTACCCTTTCCTGATACTCTGGATGTCCACACATGTACATCACTCCCCATAGTAAGGTATTTGCAGATGTATCTGATCCAGCTCCCAGTAGATCAAAGAACGTATTCCATACATCTTTTTCTTCGATTTCAGTCTTGCTGCTTCCCTTAGACAAGATGACGTCACAATAAGCATCCATTACGTCACCGATTATCCCCTTTTGAAATGTTCTCTTATGTTCAGTCAGCATGTCACTGAGAAATGTCTTAATGTGTTGTAAAGCAGCCCGGATTTCATCGTAAAGGAAAGTATCATAAAGTGGCGGGAACACGAATGCCAATGAAAACACAGACAGCTGAGTTGAAATGCATTTCACTCCCGCTAGAAAATCGGCGAAGGATTTGCTGTCTGCAAATGAGTCGAAACGACGACCGAATGAGACAAAACAAACCATTCGGGAGGATAAAGACCTCACACTCTCTGAAAGGTCGATTGGTGTATTTCCCGCACTGTCAAGGATATCGAAAAGTTTCTTTGTTTCAGAGATTACTTTCGATGATAAATTTTCGTTGCTCGATTCGATGTGACGTATCCCGGAATGGATGTTTCTACGGTGAAATCTCCACATTGGACCATTTTCCCACAAAACACTGCCTTGAATAAATTAATATGTAAAGATTACAATGGACAGTGTACGTTAGAGGAAGCATAGCTATGTAACCATGGTTATATGCATGACAGTTTTAATTGGTTTATTCGAAACCCAATGCTAGGTACAGTGGAGGCACCATGATTGGTGGATGGAAAGGAAATAGTTTCTGGGGCAAACAATTTGGAAGTGCAAATTGTACATTTAAACAATGGAAGCCTTTGATACGTCGTTTATTTGAAAACCTTTTGAGATCATGATGGTGCTTTACCTCGAATGTGATATATATTTATTGTACAGCTAGTGATGAATGTTGTGGTACGGGAGGCTACGCTGGGGATGCCCACTCCTCTCTCAGAACTGAATAAAAATTATTTGAAGTAATACTAATTAACACACTTACTCAATATGCGTCATGTATTTTTCGATAGAGGGTTTCCCTAACCGGGGAAATAGGAAAATTGATGAATATGAACATAGGCCGGTGAAAACAAAAACCCTCGGGGTACTTATACTGTAAATCTTTTTCATGTTCGAATAATAATGGTGTGATTTTTGTAACTGTGTATACTACTGCCCTTCCCTAATTTCACCCCATCCAATCAGTTACCCGGTTGCAAAACAGAAAGCAGAAACTGCAAAGCACAAAGTAGTGCATGCAGTTATCTTCCAAAATGAAGTTGTCAGCAAAGGGTGTGGTTCTGACTATATGTAAGTCTTTATGGTCCATACTTTCTCTAATTGCATGCAAGGTTAGACTACCTGGGGAGCAGCCATGTACCACATTACAGTAAGCCCAACATCACCTTGGATAAGTATCACCTTTGACAACAGACGCACACAACATGCAAACTACTATACTCACCTTTACTAGTAAAAGACCTCTCCCACAATGGTGGGATGCTCCTGTCAGAGAAAACAATGTTTTGTTTGACATAGGCCTCAACCGCTTGATCAAGTCGATTAAACACCACTACCGGAGAGGTGCCTTTGAAGAAAGTACTGATTCCTCCAACTTGTTTTCCCACATTCGTGATGAATAAATGAGGCTCCGTCCCAATTAAGCTTGGCAAGTTTCCTAACAATGGCCATGGTGTGAATCCTGGAGGAAGTTTTGCTCTGGCTCGTCTCGCCCTGAGGAAGTTTAGAACCAGAAACGAAGTAAGCAATGAGACGGTGAACACAATGATAGTGTCCTTGTTGGGAATCATTTTAACGATATGCTGCCGCTCAGTCTATAGCAGTGTGTGGAATCAGGAATCGTCGAACAGAAACTACGAACCGAAAAGTCTGCAAAAAGCCATGCACCAATGCGAATGTTTTCCTTGAGTAGCTTGTAGCTTTCGATTGTGCTATTGTCAAACCATGCCCCCCGTTAGACAAACATTGAACACTGCACCGTCGATTTAGTAGACTACTCAGTATGGATAACGCACGAGTAAAGCGTTAGACATGCCGTTGTACACTCGACTCCAGAATCTGACCTGAAAAACCTACTGACTTTCAGTACTGCCACACACACACACGCTTCTCTCTCAGTTTCGATCATGTCATATTATAAACTTGCAACTCTGCGGGTATTTTAATCGGATAGTAGACCAAGATAAGATCAACATTCATTGCTCAGTTTTATACACCACCCAATTTCGCATATGAATGATATACAAGCTATATATTCACAACCAGTCATATGTGCAGTAGCAATAGACGGTGTACCAGAGAGACTGCATGGATCGAGTACATGTACTATAGACTGTTCGTAGCCCTGCTCTGTTGTTGACATACGCATGAAGCCAGCTTCTACGTACTGATACACACTATCGGATATGTCTGTTATTCACCACTCCACGGCCATACAGACAATACAGCGGTCTGGTCGCGAATTGCTCAAGGGCTAGAGGTCATTGAGACTTGTCACAGACAAAGATATGATCTAGCCCACAGCTAATTGCTCTATCGATCACTCATATTTATAGACGTACGCACCGTATGTCTTGACAATTGCCTTAATTGGTGTGTATTTCCATTTGTTGATGTCGTCCGCACTGATGGATCTGTCTACCAGACGGCAAGACAGGACATAACACACTACAATAGGCCTTCACAGCTATTGACTAAAAAGTACACCGATCCAACTTGCTCAGATATTAAAGACTGCAGATCCACTAACGTTGGATGAGTGCATTTGTGCAACAAAAATTGTATGTCCTACATCGATATATCACCAACATCTGCAATGATAAAAGTTTAAAACCTTGATAAATATTCAAACTGTGTCACGGGAATTGATTTTGTATTGACAATATTTGAATGGTTGATTTAGTCAAAACTATAAATAATTATTTTAAAAATTTACTCCTAATTGTATCAGTGATAGACAATCCAACGACGATAAAAAAAAGTTTGAGTGGGCTTTTGTCCATGATCTTAACAGCCCAAACTATTCCTCAATGATAGCCTAATTGTTATCAGTTAATGACTACATTTACTAATTATTATACACAATTACCTTAACAGTTACCATGATGAGAGTACTAATATGTTTCTTTATAATAGTCTTGCCTTTTCAAAATATGTTTGTTTTAATATTCTTACTGTTTGATATAATAGTCGCAATGTGTAAGAAAATATCACATTACCAAACAGGGCCCATAACATTCTAACCAGGTCCACATCAAGGGAGCCATTCCCCTCTGTGTAGACCATTGCACCCTCTGCCATGGCATCTGCGCCACCGTCAAGTGTAAAAACATTACGCGAGCTATATGATACGATTATATAGTTACGATTACGATTATCTCCTTAAATCGTTGGTGCCCTTCCAACATAGTCTCCCTAGCAACGAGCAATTGCATACGAATATACGTTCTTCAATCCATATTCGTCAATCCATACACATCGATCAACATCGATTAGGACCCTAGACAAGCGGCACCATGTCCATGACAATCATTGCTCTTACAATTCATTGGGTGCATACGCCACCATCCTCTGTCGACTTGTGTCGAGACATTGAATTTCGATTCACTGCATAGTGGACCGCCCCGAACACATAATAATCCTCTTTATGACGGTCACTTACCCGATTACACCCGGAGAAGATGATTACAACCCTTAATGACCACCATTAAAGATGACAGTATTCCAAACGTTCTGAACTATGTAACTTCCCTACAGGTCATGGCCTGACGGATTCTCCTATCGGATTAGCTGCCTACGTCCTAGAAAAGTTCTCTTTTTGGTCTAACCCTAAGTACCCCCACCGCAGTGACGGAGGAATCACAGAAAGATTTTCAATGGATGATCTCCTTAATAATGTTATGGTTTACTGGATCAGTGGCTCCATAACGTCTAGTATGAGGATGTACAAAGAATTCGTAGATAACGTTGGACTGGTGAATCCATACCATCAGTAAGTAATTGAATTTTATAACGATCTCAGCGGCAGAAGATGTGATATTAGAGGAAACTATATATTAGGCACCGTAAAATTAAACCCCATCTCAAAATGTGTTGTTCCCTTCTGAACACATGGTCGGTTGAATGTAAACTGCTTCTCACTATAGATAAACCCTGTCTAGGCTTCCTTACTCCAGGAGGTGGTTCATTGTCGCTGGTTTGTGATGCCAGCGTGTTAGCTGTTCTTCAAAAGATCTTCGCATTCCTATTAAAATGTTGTTGAATTCATGTCTTTTAAGTCTTTATTAAAGTTTGTGACGTACGTTCCTATTGTTCCAGAAATGAAATTCAATTTATAACGCAAGTGTTTCATTCATTTGAACTTAAGTGATTTTGGCACGATTATTATTAGTAGATTTTGCAACCAAATTTACCCGACTGTCAAATCTTGAATTGCTTAGTAAAAAACGATTTCCATCTTTCGTTGTTCTGTTATGTTTCTTCGTACAGATGCCCAGTAGTAGTTCCAACTGGTGTTGCTGTGTTTCCTTATGAAGCTGTTCGAATACCTGAAGCCTGGCTACATTACCGGTACAAAAACCTCGTAAGCTATACAGATATGACCGACGGAGGCCATTTCGCTGCAATGGAGCAACCCAGATTGCTGGCAGACGATATTCGACAGTTCGTTCGCAAGGTTGAAAATATGTAGATCATGGGTGTAATCGAGTCTCGACTTTTAGTCCTACCTTCCAACTCTTGTCATTCATTTTAGAACTCCATCACGATATCTGTGAACAGCCGATACTCATGGCTGGTACAGCAACTACTGTTCATGTCTCACAACCGTGCATCAATAATTACTATATACTTTGTTTGCGTAACCCGGTAACATGTGTTACAGGACATGAACAGTAGTAACAGTACATGCAAGCTATGAGTATCGGCTGCTGTGGCCACTGCATAATGTTTCAAATGAGAGTTGCCTTAAGTCTATACAATGGATTGACAAATAAATATTTAACTATTTGTTACACAACTATAGTGTTCAAATATATGTTTCATATCTTTAACCAATGCTGATCCACTACATGGATTCAATCATATTTCTAATATAATAACATAATCAAAAAATTCTGAAAATGGCTCTTTTTGTGTTATAATTGCCATTATCGTTTCAATTTTGTCTGAATTATAGCCATGTCTTTAAATATGTAATTAGGTATGTGATAAACAATTTCATGCAAAACAAATTCTCGTGACGGTCGTGGTATTATCTGTAAGTAACATTATCACTAAACGTCTTGAAGACTTTAATATAACATTATAAAATTCTGTCTTTCTTGTGACTCATTATTTCGTGTTTTAACAATGTTTCCAAATACCATTATCCAACCATTAGATAATACGTGATACTCAAATATTTAATTGAAAGGTGATAAAACATTCCCTGCTATCCTTGCGGCTCAACATTTCGCATTTTCCATTTGTCACAAATAATATTATCGAAGCATATTAAAACTTAGAAAGTGTTTGCTGATATTACTATTACACTTTGATAAAACTTATATAGCGCTCCAACATCTTTGTAACATTCTCAAATAATATTACTATAACAACTTTCATTTCTCGCGACTCAAAAATGATAAGATTAACAACAACGTGGTCGATCTCTCATATCTCGTTCGATCCTAGCAGGGATTAATTGCGTCGATTTGAGTCACTTCATGTTAGGCACTCTCTTACAGGATAAATTAATTTACTTTAAAGAAGCCTTTCCAGACATGTCTATCTCGTTCGATTAGGATGTATCTCTCAAAATCCATTGTACAAATCTAAAGATTGGGATTGATCATATTTGGCATAAAACTGTGAAGAAACTGCTGCTTTAATCACTGAAATATGGTTATAGAAATAAGTTGATGTCGCGACAGTCGTCTTTACCAGGGCTGTCTTGACCCCATTGCGACAGAGCAACCACTATCATAGAATAATAGATCAAAATAGTAAATATGCCCTTTGATCTGCTAGGATGTGAACAAGCTTCAACAAACGGCATGTTATTGCAACAGGGAGATTAAACGTCAGTCTCACACCGTACTTGCTAAAACCGTACTGTTGACAAGACTTCGGATTCATTTTAATCCAAATATTTAGCCTGTCATATTGTAAGACTGGATGATGGATTTGAACGATTTGGTTGAGAATTTACGTCCTGAGTGCAAAATTTGTTACGATAAGTACAGTGATAATGTTATGCCAAAGATGCTCCACTGTAGCCACAGTTTCTGCAAGGACTGTATTCAAAAGCTCGTCGACGTAGCTGTGCATAAAAGTTCCAGTACAATCAGGTGCCCTTGCTGCCGTAAAAGGAACAAATTCCATTCTAGTAAAGGAGTTGACTCTTTCAAGAATAACCTTGATCTGCGGAATGTTGCTGCCATGGTGCCAACGTCTTTGCTGCCAGACGGAGTCCTTAGTGACTCAGATTCACTCAATGAAGCTCCCTCAAAAGATGAAGCCTATGAATACGAATCTTTTAACAAAGTAGGTCCTTGCCCAAAGCATGGTGCGGACATGAATAGATACTGCACAACTTGTGCAAGTACGATTTGCAACGAATGTGTTCTGGCCGAGCATTATGAGCACTCTGAGAGTATTAGCAGCGTAACCGAATATGCACAAGATGTAAAAAAGGAAACGCTAGACCTACTTGAACTAGCAAGAGACCTTCCTTTCATGAGGATAAAAGTTGCAGCGTACCGAACGACGAAGTTGGCACTCGCAAAAAAGGATGATCTTCTAAAAAAGGTTGATCGTGTTGTGGAGTCGACGAAGATGGACATAGACGCTGATTTGCAGGCTTTAAATCAAGCAAAGCAAACGCTGTTAAAACTGGGGGACGAGGCTCTAGATAGCAAACGAGGGTCATTACAAAGCTTGCAAGAAACAGCAGAGACGACGAGGTCGTTACTTGCAGTTGAGGAAGTCCTACGAAAGATCGAAGATAAGATTAAGGAACGGGAGGCTTCGTCTGTTCTTGGTTTGGAGTTTGTGGGTATGAAACCGGATGGATCAGTGGGCGATTTTATCAAAGGCAAGTTGAATATACTTGGTCACGTTGTAGATCAAGAAAATGTCTTCTATGTAGCTGATAACAGGAAACACGACTACGTGGTTCTTGTTGGAGTAGCACATGTTGGTGATTCTAAGGTCTCAAAATGGATCATGTCATTTCGTACTGACGACAGATCTTCACCGGTAGTCTTTTCCAGTCAAATTCTTTATCTCGACCAGCAAAGGCTTCTCTTAATCGCTGTTGGACGGACACTTTACAAGATTAACGTGGCCCTTGGTAAGTGCATCGCAGAGAAAATCCAAGCTATTCATGTAAAAGAGGGTGTCATCTTAATGGAAGATGCGTCTTCCATTAATGGTATCGACTGGTTTCCAGATGAGCATAAACCGTTAGCCATTCTCTCACTTAATACGGGGAAATCCCTTTATTTAATAGACACAGTGACAAAGTCACTCGTAAAATCCATTAGCACATCCGTTACCCCATCTGTCCTTACCTGTCGCAAATCCGATAAAGGGAACTTCACAATCGCGCGCGACAACTCGTCACTTTCGAAACTTGTCATCCTCAACAATAGCGGCAACGTGGAATATCGGATTGTTCCATCCAGAGGACTCTCCGATTACATTCCCTGGGTCTCATGCTGGATCACTGCAAAGAGACCGTCAAAGGTTGCAGTGGTATGGTGTAAGTCCCACCAATGGAAAATTGCCATCCATGACGCCAGAGGAAAAGTGTTGAATGAATTACAGGAAAACGTTGAAGTTGCGATACCAGTAAGTATCGCTTATAACGAGCAGGCTGACACCTTCATAGTAAGCTCGAATGAAGGAACAAGCTACCAGCATTAGGCATGGGAAGTTAATGTTTAAAGTAAATTTTGAACGATTGTAACAAATGAAACAGCATTTTTGTAAATGGGTACACATTAATATGAAAGTATATACAATTTTCTAACATGTTTTCTTAAGACACCTAGTCTCTACTTTGATATTTTTCTTTATACAAGTTAACGTGATATAACACAACATGTCATACTTATCACACAAGGCATTATTGACACCAGACAATTAAAAAACAATAAAAAAAAAGGTTTGTACTTTAATGGAACTGAGTGCTGTGTTGTTTATTAATCAAGAGTTCAAGACAATTAGTTTTACTTGTATTATGCTATCTTACAGTTTTGACATCAGTTTTGTCATGCAAAACAGAGTGAACATTTGAACTAACCTTTTGCGTACTTGTGTTTTTAATGACTACATGTTCACCGACACGTACATAACTATAGGTTCGTTAATTTGATAAGTACATATCCTCGTTAATGTAAGATTAACAGTGTACTATCCAGTTTACCTACTCATATTACTTATAGATACAACAAACTATACATGCATACGGTATACTGCAGTATTACTTCCATGAAAAAAACTAATCTCTTTTTATTTAAACATAAACAGTAAAAGTGATGTTAGTTACTTTAATATGATTATTATGAAATCTTAGCAATTTTGGCTCAAATCTTCTGTTTGTCCATTTTTTTAATTAGTTTTTTTTTATAGTATTGTCGAATGATATTTATTCATAGCTCATACGGATAACTTACTTAACAAAGGATCGATTAAGACGCCGGATAACATAATATGAAAATGGTATAAATATGATGACATCTTTACGTAAATAAGAAATTGCATTTTTTAAATGTATTACGTAAAGTAGTATAGGAAATGGGTGCATGAAATTTAGACTTTAGTAAATATTCTTCTGTTTCAAGCATACATTTGAATCATACAAAATATATAGATAATAGAAAATTATAGATACAACAAACTATACATGCATACGCTATACAGTATTACTTCCATGAAAAAAAACTCATCTCTTTTTATTTAAACATAAAATGTAAAAATGATGTTAGTTACTTTAATATGATTATTATGAAATCATAAAAAAAAATTAAATAAGGAATTTCTTCTTCAAGTTTCTTCTTAAAAATATGATATTTTAGGTGAAAAATCAGAAAGCTGTTGGGGTGCTTTAGACACAAGTTGTACCCAAAATAAATATCTTGCTTTGAATTTTTTTTTTGACCAAGCACAGAATGTTTGTTCTCACAGGTGGAATATGATGTTGCAGGACATTACAATCAAAACGGCATGTTAAAAACCTGACCCTTGACCTCATACAAAATGTCATGTGTGACATTTCGTTATACATTTGGACAACTACTTGAGTTAATATTCACTCACAGTTTGACTTTTGAAAAGTTTTTGCTACAACCGCTATCGATCCGGTGACCGAAGGATTAAAATTCCTGTGCTCTATCTAGTGAGTTACTAAACCCATAATTTGGTGGCGATTCTTACATTATTATTTTGCTAATATGCCAATACATTGTCCGAATGAGTCTTTTAATAAGCATGATCATTTCTTTTATACTTTAAAACATCAATCAGATCAGAAATACATTTTTCATTTACTTCGTATTTATTAAGTAACCGTTTATGTCCATTTATTATCATCTCCATGATAAACATGATTTAAAAAATTTCATGGTGCTTCCCCGTTGCAAAAACGTAAATATAATAACGCAGCACATACCAATTTAACAACCATTTGTTAAAAGCTGACATCTGTTTACATATCAACTCTTGCAAGGTGGAATTTACTTCCTTATTGCTTTGTTTATCAAAGTTCTGTTGTAGTAATGCATACGAATTTCAACCGATGGCATTCTCGACGGATGGAAGTAGGTTAAAGTTTGATTGGAGGATGCAAAATGTTACAAAATATTCCTATGTTAGTACAAGGAAATATCGTGTGTTCCCTAGAGTCGCGTATTGTTTATATGTATGTATGTGAGGGTGTATGTGTGTGTGTATGTATGTATATATTTTAGATCCTCCTGCAAGCAGGAACTCGCGAAGAAGGCTCATTGGCTTATCAAAGCCGCAAGCTGACCAAAGTCAGTCTCTTACATTCATATTTAACGTCAATGATTATGAATTGTCAATTGTCAACAACTAAGTAACTGGACGACATACATTAATCTTTTAGTGACTCGAACCGGGGACCTTATGATTGGAAGGCAACGGCTTTAACCACTGAGCTAACACACTTTCGAGTGTTATATATAAATAAATATGTTGCTTCAAAGTTTCTTGGTTAATATGATTTGGGTTTTTTATCACCTTCAAGAAAGAGCTAAATTCAATATGATACTAAGTATGCATATAGTTGTGCTCCCGTAAACTGCTAAGTTATAATTTGATTGTTACGACACCTTATGATATTGTGTAAAGAAAGAGGGAGGGAATGTTTACTCCAATATACGTTTTGTGATCAAATTGACCAAACTTCCCCTCTCCTTTTTTTCATGGAAGTTCATTCCGTTTACCTTGTCTTTCAGTTGATCTCAGTCGGACATCCTTTGCAAAAT
>JAAAKB020250805.1:0-10933 GCA_010014835.2 Apostichopus leukothele | reverse complement strand
GATATATATACACATATATATATCAATATATATATAAGCCGTAAAATCAAAGCGGCCCTAACTAGCTGAAGTTTATAATGACTAGATCGCAATTGAATAATTTGTTTTCTTATTCAGTACTTGATTGTCAATTACCTTTTTAAAACCAGAAATCCTTTATTATTGGTACGATGTGCTATGATGTAATATAAGTACATACAAGTCTACTAGGGCAAAGAATAGGCAGTTGAGAAGGAGGGGGGTATAGAACTAGGGTGAAGCAAAGCTGGGTTCACATGGTAACATAGTACTAGCTGTTTTATTCACACTGATTGTGCTCTATGTATAGAGCAAACAACCTGGCAAAACAATCCTAATCTAGAGATATTCTGGCTAAAGTCATCGGCAGATTTCGTTGTCTTACAGAGAGAGAGATAAAGGCATTTCTCCTGCAGCGGTGTTAGACAGGGATAGATGGCAGGTCTGATATACCCGCTGTACCCATTTTATGAAATTGTCAGCGCAACCAGTTCATGTCACTCTCCCTACAGCTCCTTCCTGGCAATTAATATCAAAATTGTTGGATAACTCCTGTTTCCATGGCAACTAGTTGCAACGTCATTAAAACTGCAAAATTGTCTTTCAACTTCATCCAAGAGAAGAGAACTACTGTATTGAGTCTTTGCAAATTACTGACATCCAATGAAAATGAGTAACTTGAGCTTGCACAAACTATATCCCTCTTACAATATCATTTGTAAATTTTTACATCAATATTTCGTTACCGTCAAATTGCCTTCTGGACGGAAAAGGGGCCTAACTTTTTGTACCTAGTTTGACAGTAATTTGATAAGAGATGGACAAACTAATCAATCTTCAGCAACTCATCCATGTCCAGACTAAACATCTCAACAAAAAAAAAGGTCTCACTTGTTTTTCTCCAATTTTTTGTTTCTCCAGGGGGAAAGAAAAGGCAAATTTTAGAAGAGGACAGAAAAATAATGGAAAAACTCTTACTGTATGGCTCCAGAAAGTGCTTCAGTATATTTCATTGATACAATCTCACGGATAGATTAAAGAGCCAAACTTCAAGAGGAAACAGGAAACTGAATTCCAAGTTGCGTTGCAAGTTTATAATCCATGTTATGTGCATCAGTGTCTCTGTGTTGGTCGGTTGTTCGTGCATATGTATAAGGATATATTTTCATATTTAATGAAAAGCGGATATAAAGTGCAATAACCAGAAACAGAGGTCTGCTTGTCTCTGAGAGTGTCATCGACTCAAGTCAATGACTTGATTGGACTCGAGTCAGACTTGATTCACACTTGTTTTTTTTTTTACTTTGCCACTTCACTTGACAAAAACTGACTTGATGACTAAACTATTCTTTGATACATGTGGATCAAAATGTCAACAATTGAAGTAAGAAGAAAATATGAAATTATTAATATCTGAGTAGACTGTTATTCTTTACGGAGCTGAAAGGAATGGTTATAACCTCCATGCGGAGAAAATATCTACGGTAGGAGTTGGTGGTTGGTGGGTATATTAGTGTCATCAATGACAATCTTCTTCTGAAGAAATACCCAAAACCAAAGGAACGGTACCTAGTACCTATTGTACCTTTCGTTCAACATTGCAGGACAAAATAATTTTTCACGAGCTCGGTGACTTGGAAATGTGAAGTCATTCATGGCAAAGGAATGGCTTGGTGAAACATGGACCATGGAGAACATCGACTGGCTAGAAAATGACCAATTGCAACTCTCAGCCTGTTACAAGATGATAATTTCTATATTATTATTACCTTAGACTAAACCATCTTTGGAGGGGCCTTGTCCGGTCATTATCCGGTGACCATTGTCCGGTGTCATGTCATTGTCCGGTGACCATGTTCCAATTACTTACTCCTGTTGACGGTTGTTTCCAAGTTTCATATCATAAATTCAATATATTTAAATCACAAGAATTATTGATTACTGACATATTTCAGCCTATAAATGAGCTTTTTATCGCTGTGGTTGAAAATTCTGATTTAAACCTAATAGTCTAGCGAGGGATAAAATATACCATATTAGTTTATAATGCAGAGAGTGCAAATTATTACTTTTAATGCACCTGTGAAATTTCCCCCCATTATCGGTCACATTTTGAAAGAAATTTAAATAACAACAATAGATTATTTCTAACGATCTCCAAATGTACAAATTTTGCAAGGACATCCTTCTCCTATAAATTTCATTCTCTTCTCGTCGGATAAAGCTCCATAAATTTACCCCCAAATGAATGACATTTTGTCAATTTTCGGCTACAGCGATGCCTCAAGGTCCGTTTCTTAGGGTTTGCGGATGTCATAATTAAAAACACAGAGATTTCCTGAGAGGCGCCGATCGTATGGATCGAGTCTTCCATAAAGAGAAGTGATAACTGCCTCGGACATAATGGATTAACTAACGGAAGAAATTCTTTCTTCTTATTACTGTATCCGAATAATATTTTGCCCTGTGCGTGAAATTCTCTAGAAAACAGACTAAAATCAGATGACGACGACGGGAAACCTCCAGACAGGGAGGACGTTCTAAGGACTTTGCTTCCAAAGCGTGAAGAAGGCTGTGGTTTAAAATGTTAACACAACATACACGCATGCTTAATTACACTGTATGTCAGAGAAAGGGTTTTATGAATCTGAACACCAGTCACCTCCAGAACGGCCAGCCGGTGAAGTTCTTGTGGTCGAGGTCGAGTCTTGATTTGTTTTGTCAACGATGATTAAAATGCTCTCGTTCCGTTTTATCTTCGGCATGATCTATTCCAAAAGTTGGTGAAAAGTGTCTAGTACAGAATAATGTGACAGTGATGTCACAGATCGTTTCAGGCATTTTGAATGTCATTTGAGGTCGTTAAAGAAATTCAGGCTCAAATGATCTCTATCTCTCTTGCAAAATTGTGATAATCAATACACTCTCATTAGTGTTGTAGTTGTTGTGATAAATCCAATTAAGTAAACGGTAGCTTGTGGTAATTCTTTTGGAAAGGGTTGTTTTTGGACATTTTGGTAATTAATAATAATTAAAACAAAACACAAAACAGTGTGGGTATCACCTTTAACCTTTACCTCACTCTGATTATGACAGCTATCTAGATGCAAAGCTTGACGCGACCTATAATTCATTTCTTTCCGGTTTGAAAAGTTTCCTTCAATCAATGATGTGGTATAACTTTCCATAGGAATTAGCCCTATTGCAAAGAATGAGCTTATAAGTGTCAATTAACATGAACATTATATCTAGGCTTCTTTGTCAACACCACTGGCTGGTCTGAACTATTGAAGATGGACAGATGAGCAAACAAAAGCTAAAACTTTCAAATGGGTGGTCATTAACAACAACAACAACAACAACAACAACCTGAGGTATAAAAATATATTCAATGTTAATTTAATAACACTAGTAACAATTGCTAACTTAGCACTACAGTATCATTCATTTATCGACTATTAATTGCGTCTTTATTTTATTATTCTTATTGTCTCATTTGTTTACAGTATCAGTATTCAGTTAACATACAAATATGCAAAATTAGGCAGGTTAATAGTACTGTGCAAAGTAAGTTCATCAAGTTTTTGAAAAATTTATAGCAGAATGTTGTCTGGCAAATTCATCCCAGTTCAGAACAGTCAGCTAAGTTGTCATGACATCATATTCTACTTGAAGAGAAATCTGAATATATATATGTCAAAGTTTTTGCATCTCACACAAACAATCTTCAGAAAGACAAGAGAATTACCACATCATGTCAGCAATGTCAAGTCAAATCCTTGGGATTACGGTATGGGTGGTTTTGTTATTTGCATGGATAACGCCATGACCCATGACTTGTTTATATCTTTATCCTACTGTTCAGCAAGCTGGCAAGAGTTGCCGAGATGATGTAAATACCAGCTTGTTGGAATTAGTTAAGATTTAGTTCAAACATGCATGTTGCTCTAGCTACCTTCCCTGTGGCCTCGGGTTAGCCTCTTTGAGATGATGCAGTGATGAGTGTTACTCACTAACTATAAAGCATACTACTGGCTAGCTACTCTAGACTTCTTCATACGATCAATATAGAACGACCCTGTCACAGAGTGGAAAGTTGTGGGACAGTGCCGCCATGGTGATTATAAGAAGTATGCAAATATCACTGACTGATGCATCGAGGGCATCCTCGGTTGCGCACCCTCAAGACCGCAAACGGTGCTGAAAGAAACCACGCGGAAAGTAAAAAATTGGCTCAATGGCATGAAAGAAGGCAAATTAATTATCGAGATGCGTGACGGCGAAGGTACAGTTTAGCTCGACACCTTGGACTATAGTCAAAATCCTACCTCGGCCAAAGCCGTTCATTATTCAGATAACATCAAAGTAGGTCAGCATGATACAGCGGATTGGTCTAGCTAGAGCCACCCGTCTGGGAACGTATCCTTCGCCGGTAAATGGAAATATCATGTTCATCTCCAGCCACAAATGCAACCTCTCAAATTGGCAGCTTGATGAGATTGAGGGCCTCTCAATAGCCGCCGGCAGTCCATTTAGGTGAGGCCCCGGTTTCCAATGACCATGTAAAGTGAGTTACCCCTTAGTTATCAAGTGGGCAACCCTATACAACATCTCTGAGCAGTAGTCATTAGCGTTGTTGGCAAACAATTAGGTGCACGTCAACGTGCCAAGAGAGAAGAGATCAGAGGACGCAGGTCTTCTAGTGCTGTCAAACTCTACGCTGGAGAGATGCGCACTTAATTCGTATATAATGTACTGTTGTCATTAGGGAAATGTTTGGTTATCTCTTCCTTCAGTTTGATGTATATGTTCTTAACACTGAGCTAAATGAAATGATGATTCACAGCTAGGAGACTCCCACAAGCTGTTTCTGGGCGACTGTATGCAGAGCTGGGAACCTCAAAAATGGCCAAAACATACTGGTTTGGGTATTTACGATTTACGATACGGTGTTAATATGTCTCCTATAAACATCTGAGTGATAGATTCAGTAAGAAGAGGGCAATGAACCCACAAAGGGGCATGAGGGGGGGGGGGGTATTGCAAGAATGTTACCAGTTTGTGGGCTAGGTACAAGGGAGTGCGTATGTGTAGGAGACAGGTTAGAGAGGAGTGAAGTAAATTACTAAAATTGTTATAAAGGCTGTGTTCATATTCCCACAAGACCTTCTATTTCTTCACTTGTATGTTCTTGTCTCGTCAAAAGACAGTGGAATCTACGTTGATCATTACTCTTTGGACAATTGATATAATTTACAAATCTCACTTCAGCCCGATATTTATATGCAAATAAGGCTAGGTCTAATTTCACATGCAACCAGCTGTTGAAAGGCATACACTTCTGTAAGTGTTGATACTGGTTTTGAACAAGCAACAGAACAACCTTTCTAAGGAATCTGTCTTCTGAGACTGACTATTAAAGATAACAAATTAACATTATTGCTTAAAGTTTATTTACATGGAGGAAGATGCCATTCAAAAGCATGACACGTCCAGTTTCTCTCCCTTCAAAAATAGTCAGGCGAGACTTATGGGGCCTATATATACCTCTGTATGCATGATTACACTGAACATTTGATTCAAATCAATATCACATAAAGTACTGAATTTGAAAGAAAGAAATTGGTGTCAGGTCTCTGAAAACTATTTATTGCCTATGGTTTTGCACCCATGTGATACCATACCCACACCATAGACTGTGAATACAAGTGAACAGTTAATTCACACATGTATGAGTCATAAGAACATTTGACAATTCTTCAGTTCTTAAAGGATTTGAATCTATAATCTCCATTGCATTAATTGTGTACAACAAACCTTTGATACAACATTACACAACATTAATCCCTAGACACATGCTAGAGGGATTAAAATCTGGTCACACATACAGTTCAATCTTTAGCCCTATTTTACATTTTTCTACAAAGCTTTGTAGTGGATGAAAGCAATCTTTCCTGTTATTTTGTATTTTTCATTTTATGATAACTATGAAAGTGTACTGAAGAATATTCCTTCACATGAAAGATGTGTAAACATGATCTTCAATCAACTTCACAGCATCACTTACAATTTGACATGAAACTACACAAGTTATTGTTACAAAATTTCTCACCACACCTGCTGTGTGGAAGCATTCTAGCTATATTGAAGCAATGTATGGTGACGCTGCATTCTCGCTCATCATGTTTGCTTTAAAAATAAAATTCCAAAATGCTGCCAATTAACCGTTTCATTACATTTTTTTCACTTCCCAAAATTTGAACACTAAATTGTACATTCTGGTCACATGGTAGAATGATGAAACACCAGCGCGGGAAGGAAGGAGGAGGGAAGGGAGAGGGGAGGGAAATTAATTGCAACTATTTAGTTTACTTTAGTCCTCAATAATATGTCATTTCAACCTCCCACCCTACCATATTGCAAGGTTGGTTTGTTCACAAGGACAATTTAGTTCTGGGATTCTACAGGGGTTAATAAAGGGCCCGGCTTAATTGGCCACTCAAGAAACTAGTTCTAGGCTTGTCACTTTTATACTCAATACACCTGTATGTTGAGAAAAAGTAGCTGTGTGCATACATGTCTGTATTATGCAAACTACTGTATTTTGTTACTTATGATCCTAGTTCTGTAAAAGTACACAACTGGTTAACATGTACAGTATGGATATATGCCATTCTCTAAACTAAATGAATAAAGCAACGAAATACCTCACGGCTGAAGATGAAATGTACTATTATCTTTGAATAAGCTGAGCCAAATTTACTCCTCTATCACAATTGTGTCTCTAAGTAGCTTCATTAACAATCAGTAATTGTTCAACCATTACTTTAGCCTAATTCCATAAGTATGTTACCAGGATTGGTCACCTACCCTCTGTCTTCTCAATGTCCTTTAGATTATTTCGACTCTGACATTCTACAATGTTCATGACAACTTCCAAAAAGCCACTGACAAAAATATCATGTTGCTTTGCAAAGAATTTATTATATTAATGAAAGAGATTTGGAGAGAACAATATCACTGACGGAAAGTCAAAATGAAAAGAGGATTTTATCTCTCTTTTGCAAAGATTAAATTCTACACAAATGGAACAGCTCTATAAGGAGGTCAAACAGTCATGTCTTTGTTGACATGCTTAACTTCTCTTTCCTTACAAGAAGATATAAGATTTCTCTCTCTCTCTCTCTCCTTTGTATCAACTGATAACAACCTCCGAATTTTCTGTTCTATCCCAAAATACTTTTGCAGTATTGTGAAGTTCACCTCCATCGTTTGTGGTGAGGATTTGAAGTCCTGTACAATGTATGGTTTTAGGCATTTAGTACAGTTTCCAAGTAGCGATGATGATTGCTACAACCGATCACTTTGAAATAATTCATTAATTAAATGGACAGTCAGTGTTAAAAGCTGACAACCAGATGTCAATTCCATTACTGCAGGCATCCTCAAAAAGAGGGAGAAAGATGTCTTTAATGTTTAATTTCTAAAATATGACATCAACCCTTCATGCGACAAGTAGATGATCTAAAGAGTAAATAATATATAAGCCCTTTAAGGGATGAAACAACAACCAAATCATTACTGAAAAATGAAAGACTCTAAATAAATAACTTACTTTCTATATAATTAAACAAATATAAATAAATAAATAAACATGTGAAAGGTTGTACCCAGTCGGTGAAAATTGAGAATTTCAAGTATAAAGCATCTACAAGCAGTTAGACATTATTATTGTGTTGAGGAAATGGCAACTTACATGTATTTAAGCAAACTCCCTCCAGAGAAAGGGTAATAGACTCACCTACTTTATCACTACTAATCTTAGATAGAAATTATTTACCCTTTTGAAAGGCGCCCGGTTTTTCATGGCGCCTCTAATTTGAACCTTTGTTCAATACACAGGTCCATAGGGACCATGAAATGTTCACAGGGCCCCCTATACTAAGAGATTATCACCAATGACCGAACAAACCATTGTGGAGAAGAAGGAAAATTGGTCAGGAAAGTGAATTTTCTTTGATACCCTACATAGCACTTCCAGATTTATTGACAGTGTATATTTAGTCAGTCAAATGTTAAAGGGCCTTCTCAACTTTTACAGAACCCCCATTTGAATGAATTTGATCAAATCGTTTCTTTTGATTGGATAACTCCTCAATTATCATTGGAACCTTACTGTACCTAATGAGTTGAGGTACTTGGTTTATAGCATTAGAATCTTAATGTACCTAATGAGTTGAGTACAATTTATAACATTGCAATCTTACTATATACCTAATGAGTAAAAGATACTCAATTTATATAATTGGAATCTTACTGAGCTGAGATACTCTATTTATATCATTGGAATCTTACTGTACCTAATGAGTAAAGGTACTCAATTTACATCATTGGAATCTTGAGGTACTCAATTTATATCATTGCAATCTTACTGTACCTAATGAGTTGAGGTACTCAATTTATATCATTGCAATCTTCCTATACAGTACTCAATTTATATCATTGGAATCTTACTGTACCTAACGAGTTGAAGTACTCAATTTATATCATTGGAATCTTACTGCACCTAATGAGTTGAGGTACTCAATTTATATCATTGGAATCTTACTGTACCTAATGAGTTGCCTTTGAGGTACTCAATTCATATCATTGGAATCTTAATACATACCTAATGAGTTGAGGTACTCAATTTATATCATTGGAATCTTACTGTACCTAATGAGTTGAGGTACTCAATTTATATCATTGGAATCTTACTGTACTAATGAGTTGAGGTACTCAATTTATAACATAGGAATCTTACTATACCTAATGAGTTGACTTTGAGGTACTCAATTTATATCATTGTAATCTTACTATACCTAATGACTTGAGGTAATCAATTTTATATAATTGAAATCTTACTGCACGTAATGAGTCGAGGTACTCAGTTTATATCATTGGAATCTTACTATACCTAACAAGTTGAGGTACTCAATTTATATCATTGGAATCTTACTATACCTTAAATGAGCTGAGGTACTCAATTTATATCATTGGAATCTTACTGTACCTAATGAGTTGAGGTACTCAAATCTGGAACATAAAATTTGCCAGGATCTCATGACTGATTTGTATTAAGTACATCCAGTATGTAATTTTCAAAGTAAAGTATGAATCAAGCACTGTAGTTGACTAATTTGACAATATGTATGGTATGCTTTCACTAACTTTGCCTAGATTAACAGTAAGAGTGGATATGATAGTTAGAATGACCTAGTTTCTCTAATTTCTCTTCGGCTATACATACAATTTAAGGAGAAGTTTCTAATTCCCTTGCAGACGAAACTGTCCACGTAAAAACCAAAATGGAGTCATACAAAGAATGTATCCTACATGTGTGCGCATAAACCATACATGTATGTATGAATCTGAGGGGACCCACCCCGATCAATTCCTCTGTCACTTTCGTTGACATCCCTGGTTGCCTTTAGTCTTAAATCCCTAGCCAAACCACTTAACATGTCAAAATTTGCATCTGGAATGTGAACAGAAATTTTTTTAACTTATGCAAAATTTCTAAATGGAAAGTATAGAGATGCCATGGTCCCCCCTCACTAAGCCTCTCTGAGACATTCTCATCCTCAAAACCTCTACATTTATCTACAGATATATAGCTCTAAGGGGTTTATTCCTTTGTTAATTTTAAAAATAAAAAAAACAGCTTGGAGGCAAATTTTACTTTTAAACTTAGTGCAGTAACAAAGTACAGTACACACCTCAAGACCACATCCAACCAGACCCTATATACTGTATGTATATTTATATACTGTTCATACATGTATGTAAATTTTATTTTACATGACGGTACCGTTCTGAAGATCATTAGTTAATTATAAAAGAACAATTGTTAAAAAAAAAAATTAGGGGGAGGGGGGAGGAGTGGGAGTGGAGTTAATTTTGGGCAAGATCAAGTTTCTATTCCTGGACCTTTCCACTTTGCAACCTTCTTTTCTATACAAAAAAATTCTCATTATTTGGTAAATTTCACCTGAATACATATAGTGTACACATAACATAAAAGCTAGCTTATAATTATAATATAAAACTGAACTCTACCCTAGATATAATATATACATATATAATCATAGTCTCTAAGTGTTCTGTCTTTGCTATTTTGCTGGAGGTACATACAGTATATACTCGCTCCGAGCGTTCGTTTTATGGAATTCGATTGAGTCTAATACACAGTTATTCAGGTCATGCTATGAACCTAATCCCTCGCACGGGAGTGTTAACCCGAGGAGTTCATTCGTAAGAAAAAATATAATAAAATAAAGAGAATAATTTATCCTTCAAAGGGAAGAAATCTGTTTCGAATTAACCATGCCCAGTTCACACCTGACCAGACTATTTGAAATGCGATAAAAAAAAAATAGGAAAATGTATGAGAAAGTGTCAAATTTTACTTAAAACCTGTAAATTTTAGGGTAAACTAAAGAAAGATGAGCACACACCATGTATAATTTAAAAGAGAAATTGACTTTGTAATACTGGTAATATCTGCTTTAAAATGAAGGCATGCATCATGGACAAACGATGCGGTAGAACTTTCTTGAAAGTATACGGGAGACGGTGGGTATTATGCAAAAATTTTCGTAGCTTGCCTGCAAGATGAAGGAAAAGATGAACTAGATTCAAAGAATAGATTCTATTTAAAACCTGTGAGAATATGTCATCTTATAGAAACGTCTGATGCCGGTAATTTGACCTAGTTTCTAATGAGGTGTAACAGAAGTGTTAGACACCACCGTCGATCCCAGAAAATACACACATAGCTTGCTACTGTCGGTAATTAGAGTGTACAGTCAATACATGCAGCTACAGTCAATACCCACAACACAGTGTACATAGCAGCGATGGATATCCCAGGTCT
>JAAAKB020250795.1:0-10938 GCA_010014835.2 Apostichopus leukothele | reverse complement strand
AATGGCGAGTAAATTTAACGTTTTGGCGAGTAGAATTTTAGACTCGGTCGCCAGTTGGCGAGTAGTTTTAAAAAAAAAATTGTAGAGGCCTGGTACTTATATATTATCCCATAAGGGGAGATTGAAGTGGTACGTCCGTCAAAGACTTGAAATTACTCAATAAACTGTAGTTTACATGCTCCATTATTGTTTGTTCTATTTTTGTTTGTCTATTATCTCATTTGTTTCTCTTTCCATTGTCTTATCCCTACAGGGTTTTTCTTCTTCGTTGTTTGCTTTCTACCGGGATGACAACGGCGAACCTTTGACCCCCAGAGACGCTAATGGGATGCCACCCTTTAATATGGAGTAAGTTTCTATTCCATTGTACATTCTCAATCTCACAGATCTCACTCTTTGACCACAGAGCTATTTTTTAGCTCTCGTATTTTTCGAGGAACTTGATGCGCGTAAACCCTAATTTTCTTTCAAGGAGCTATGGTGCCACAGCACAGATTGCAAATTTCAATCAATATGTTTCAATACACTTTGAGCATGGAATTGTCATATTCATATTTGTATTTACATTGTTAATCAAATAATTTACAAGGACTATCCACCTTCCCAGAAAAATCTTCAAACTGTTTTGTGGATCTGGCAAGATACATGTCCATCTTACTTTAACAACATATTCGGTTTTACCGGAAGAGAAACGTTAAATTTTTTGCTTTGATTGTAAAAGAATGCTACAAAAAGTAGGTTTACAATACAACAGATTTACAACAGATAGTAATTCATATAACTTTATCAAATAGAAAAATATAAATAAGATAAATATCATTTATTTATTAAATAGGCATTCACACATGTTACGCAAGAAGTGGCATTATTCATGGATGAGTTAGATCTTGATTCTTTGATTTAATTTTTGAGAGGACATATCTGTGCTTTGTTTTCAGACGATTTGTCTACCAGTGGAGTGATAGAGTCATCAAACAGGTGAAGCGATATGACTGGGACACTCGTAACGGTATGGTGATTCACAGCGTTCAGGTGATGGTAACACCAAAAGTCAAGGTAAACATTATTAGATTATTAGAAAATAAATAGGACAGAGGTTTCTCTTATTTATCTTGCAAATAGCCTGTAAATATACCGAACAACATTTGAAAATAACCTGGTGGTATTGAAAAGTTAAACTGTTTTCTCGTCATCTTCCACACAAAGAATGTCCAAGTCACTATTACATTCCTTTCATGTTATCTCCGTTAGGAGGAAGCGAGACGTCACTTCAATTGCGACTCGCTGGAAGGAATCGAACTGGAAAATGACGGTGGTGGAGGAACGATGTTTTCACACTTTGAGAAGAGGCTCTTGGAGGTAAGGGTAAAAGAAAAGAAAATGAACGGGAGGTAGAAAATGATAAAAAAAGATTGCTTGTCATTCCATCTTTTGACTATTCATTTCGATTAGCATCGTCATTTGCTTATAAATGTAGGATTCAACCAAAGGCTCCCTTCGGTAGGTCTAGTTGCCCCAGAACATCAGTGATGCAGTTATGAGGTATTGCCCCCAAGATATGCTAGAAAGTCAAATACGGTCAAATTTTAAGAAGCTTTTCACCGTGACTGTCAAAGTAGTTACCCCACGCTTGAGATATTTCATTGTATAGATATATATATATATATATATAATATATATATATTGATATATATATCACCTGATCATTTAGTCTCCCAGAACCCATTGTGAGTCATATGCTCTGATAACAGCTTCTGTGGTCTCTTGATGTAACAGAGGTTTTTAATGTCTTTGTACATGTAGGTATTTGTTTTTCTTATCGATAAAGATACCTTACAAATGCTTAGTAGATTCCCAGAAGCAATAGAGGAAGAAGCACTGAATTTTCTCCTGTCTGGTGATAAAAATAAAGCCCAAGTCCATCGAGAAAAGTTTTTTTTTAACATGCTGAACTGTAAAAAAATTGGCAAACTTTTAGCAAAAGATTTGTGGATTTGTGGATTATCAAATGGTTGGAATGTGATATAAAATGTAAAGAACAATGGATTTGTTTAAGGGTTGTCATTTAGAATATTCATAACAATATAATAATATGCGTGTACGAGTGAATGTTTAGTGTAAGTTTGTAATGTTTTCATGATATATTCATACGCAATCCTATGCTACTCTAATGATTAGTCAACAAATATCAGACAGGACAAAGCCATCCTTTAATTGTGAGTATTATTAGCAACTAATTAAGTGGTGTATTCTCTGCCAAGGGTGGGGTGAGGTGTGGGTGGGTGGGGAGACAGATGGCTAGTATTAATTTTAATATATCATCCATACAGGAACAAGCTGAAGCTTGTGTGGATTCCCTGGTATGTTCCCCACCATCTCTCTACCTCCTCCCACTCCCCCAGCTTCATCTACCCCCCACCTCTCTTGCCTACCTCCCTCTTCCATCTGCCATCCCCCTGCACCCTTTCAACCCTGCACCATCTACCTGCACCTCTGGCTATACCACTTACACATGACAGGGCATCTTTTAAAATTGTCACAGAATGAAGCTATGACCGGTACCCATACACACGACAGACAGTTCTCAAGGTTCACCCTGGCAGTGTTAGAGGACACCGGATGGTACCATGTCAACTATGACCTGGCAGATCAGCTTGTCTGGGGTAGAGACCTGGGATGTGATTTCGTCAAGAAGAGCTGCAAGTCGTGGATGGATATTAGGAAAAGCAGGTCAGGGAATGGAATTATTATTATGATTTTTAAACTTAAATTTCAGCCCTAAGTGATAATGTACATGATATGGTTGAATCTTTGTCATTTCTATGTATAAGTTTGTAACAGATACAAATAGTAATGCAGATGTATTTGAATTTGTTTATGTGTTATTTTTATTTGTTCCCAATCATTTTGTTTAAGAAGTATTCCCTACTACAAAATTTTTACAAATCTAATCTTTGCAATTTTTATTTCCTTTTTTTTTCAATTGCAAAGAGTTGAGATTATATTATCTCCACAAATCAGTTTTTTTCACTTTACTATTACAAATGAACCAAACTTGCTGTCTCATATGTTTTGTTATTTGCTGCTGTAGTTTTTAGCAGTTAAGAACACTCATGTATGATTCTCTTTGTCATCTTCTCAGGGGCCAAAGTCTTTCACCTTTCTGTAACATAGCACAATCGGACTTTTTCAACTTTACCTGTGATTCGGAAAGAACTGCTCTCGCCATCTGCAACCTAAAGAAATACGAAGAAGATTTACCAGTTGAGTATCAGGTATGTCTCTGATCTAGTATTAAACCGTCTAGTTTGCTGCGTTTTTAATTGTGCCCTTTTGTCTTGTGACTTGGTCAGGTGTTTCAGACATGAACATCATCACTAATGGACACTTTACCGATGACTTGTACACAAGAATAATTTCGTTGAGCTTAATTTTGGATTCCATATTGGCTTCAGCCAGTTGGGATAATCTTCTAGTCCTATTACCACTGTGTAATTGTACTCTCATATCCTGCTTCAATGCACTCATATTAACGGTATGAACAGTTCCTTACCTTTATCTTATAGAAACGAGATATTTGTATAACTGCTCATACTGTCAGTACAAGTGCTTTGAAGCAACTGTCCCAACTGAGCAAGTAGCTTGTTGGTTATGACGACTGTAATGATGCAACACATGTGGATATCTTCTCAACAGGTTCACTCGTTTGTTGCCCGTGAAACGATATCATTCACCAACAAACCTTTGTCATACCAAAGAAAGATGCTTCCAACAAGTATCCTAATCACTTTATGGGGGAAACAAATATGATGATTCTCATTTGCAAATTACCCAAGACATAGGTATTCCTGATGTTAAAAATGTATTGGCCTGGCATTATGATGTATTTATGTATGTTACTTGACTTTACATGGTACGTAGATACTGACTTTATGTGGTATAGTGTGCACGTGTATGTAACATTGAACACTCAGGCAGCTGCTTTAAGAGCATGTTTGTAAAAACTCTCAGAAGTTTGGTGGTTTGTCATACGGTTTCTTTCAAGGTATTATATATATAAAGATATTTTTTTTTTAAAGAGCAGAGAAGTCACTGGTCTGAAATCATATATCGATTTCTAATTTCCCATTTTTGGTTTCAATGATAATCGTAACCTTTGCATTCATGATGGTGTATGTGTGTTTGTATGTGTGTCTGCATATGTTTACGGCGCCTTTCTAGTAGTCTGTGTCTACAACTTCTTGGTTTAATATTGCCATTTTTTTTTTTTTTTAGTAATGTGATATTCTTCAATTATAGTCTGTATCTACAACTTCTTGGTTTAATACTGACAATTTTGTTTTTTGTTTTTACTTCAGTATTTTGATTCCTTACCCAATACGCCAGGGGATGAATTAGGCAAGTACGGAGGAACATCATACCTTGCAGATTACTGCCCTTTCAATCAGGTGAGGCTGTTGTGTGATTCGTAGAATATGTCATAAAGGCAAACACATTAATATGATGGTAATATATGAAGACATCACTGTTGTACCACTGTTCGTGGCTGTCCCACTGCAACGTTCAGTCAGGAACAGTTAATTCCTTACAAAGGACACAATTTGTAAATTGTAGATTCAAGTGCTCCAGATCCTCCAAAGCCCTCAGGATGCCCACCCTACCACAGATGGTAGGAGGGAGACTAGCCAAATTTGCAATGAACTGGACGGTGTTGGGTCCTGGATGTGGTCTCCTATGGTTTATCGTATAGAACTCACCTCACAGCACACCGGAGGTAGGAGGAATATGGTCAAACCAGGACCATTGGGCCTAGATTAACTTCGCACTCTGGAGCTTCAAATCCAGGCACTACTGAACATGACTGTGGTAGCCAGGACAACGGAGAGGAGGAACCCTTCTTTAAATTACCAAAGAATGTCAAGCCCTGGAGGCGAATCTCCTATCTGAAACAACTCAACAAGGGTTTCGTCAAACCAAAGAAATTTCAGGTGGAGACACTTAAATGCTCATTCCATCACCTCAAGCAGGACATGTGGGTCTTGACAGTGGATCTCAAAGTCACATACCAATCCCCAAAGTTTCCTCACCTTCAATTACAGGCAAGTTCAATACAAGTTCGCTGCCCTAACATTGGAGCTGTCCACATCACCAAGGGTCTTTACCAGGGTGGCAAGCGCCCTGACATTTGATCATTTCAAGAGCACCAATTCACCCGGGCCTTGCGAGACACCATTTTAAATTGGTTCATTTCAACTCATCTGGTCTCATGTCTCTAACGATGAGAAGGCTACAGCCCATGGCATTAGGGTGAAAGGATATTATGTGCAGGAGATTCACTCAAAGACAAACTAGGGGGACCTGGATGACTCCCTTTACTGCTTCCTTCTGCATTGGGAGCAGCATTGGGATATGCGGTGTTGGAAATTTTACATTCCATATACCTCCTCTGTGTGTTGGCATATGCAATTAAGAAAATACTATCATTAAATACTTAATCATAGTAAAGAACTGTAAAGAAACTAATTAAATACTTCATTAGTTGTATTGATCAATGTGAGAAAATCATTAACAGATGTCAATCCTTTTGTTTTTGTTGAACAGCAAGTTACCTACACAAATGATCAAGGACAGAGCAAGGGCACCACTTGTTACTTGGCATCCAATTCCATCGGTAAGTCAATCTATGTCTTCTCTTCTCTGGAGTATTTTTGTGCTTTCAAAGGATGCTGGCATTTGTGTTATTACCTTTAAACAAGTACAAATAAGTACAAATTAAGGACCCAATTGAGAAAAATGAAAAATTCACTTTCTTGGAATTTTTTGGCAAAGTGCATTGTGGTCTGCACTAACAAGAAATCTTCCTTCAACAATATGTGACATAGTTTGAGAGGGTGGGGGAGAGGGAAGGGTGGTTTTGCAGGGGAAGGATGACTTGATTTTCTATTGCTGTAGTCCATTGACACAAGCTGACACATTAACCTAACATCGGCACATCATTTTTGAATCTCAAAGCTTCCACGGAAAATGTCGCGGCAGAGTATTTCGGACCACAGTCTATATGTGTCAACCACGCTTCACCTTGGATTCGGGAAAAATGTCTCAGTTTTGATAAACAGATCACTTGGGGAGCAGGTTGTTATCAGGTTGGTGTCACCACTTTGAGATTTTCAATTTTCAATTGTTTCGTTAGAAGTGAAATGTTTGCCTAGAATTTTTGCACCAGGTTTTGCCTTGTTAAAACAAGTTATTTAACAGTAGAATGAAGTAATCCCATCCATGATAGCAAGAAGTCATGAATATTCATAGGTGATTGTATCAAAATAGGATCCTTAAGTGCCATCCTCAGTTTAGATTTACCCTAGAAAGAAGCAAATATCAATAAATATTCACTGCTATGTTCAAGTAATAATAATAATAATCAGCATTTATTTTTACGAGACTTAACCTACCACAAATGTGGGAGAAACCCGCAAGGGTTTATGGATTACAACTTACACGTCGGGTGGCTTCCAATTCAACATTTTAACAACATTTTAAACGGAAACGGGAATAGAAAGACGGAAACCGATGTTCAGGCTCTTAAAAACAAAATATGCACTGGTATCAGAAAACCGACAGAACGCGGTGCTTGCCGCGTTTTCTTTTCCGTGTATCCAGTATATACGAGAATACCTCACATGATGAGGTCGCATGTTCTTGCTATCATACGCATGCGCGGGGTGCGTGTGTGGGTGCGTGTGTGTGTGTGTGATACACATGTTCTGGCTATCAAACGCATGCGCCAGTTTAATTCTCCTTTGAATTATCCGACATTAAATGTGGGTTTTGATCTGATCTCCTATCTTACCATACACGTACCAGATACACTATCTTAGAGTAGTTTGGCATACAAATTGCAAAAATCTAAAAAAGATGAAGATTTAGACCTTTTCTTCCCCATTTTCTCCTAGTATAACTCCTAAAGCTGCTTGAAATTGTCAACTATTTTATATGTAGCAGAACGTGGATTTTTGAGTTGATCCACGCAGGGGGCTTGAAGCACCAGGTGAGACCCCGGTGGCAAGTAAGCCTCTCTGGACTACCCTTCATCCTACTCAACTCTCATAGTGCGAATACACTATTCTATACGTCATATTTTCCCGTATCCTTCATATAGTCCGGCCCCATTAATACACCCGGGCCATACTGTTGTAGCCCCTTGCTACCCCCTCCCCCCCCCCGCCCCCTCACTCTCTCATCAGGCCTGGATGTGATAAATCATCTCTTACTCGAGTTCGGTACTACCCTGTACTATACCGTTGACTGCATTCAGAAGAGACGATGGAAACGAACGGTTGGCACAAAGTTGGGTTACGAGAAAGGCGGGAAAATTGACCAATCAGATGTTGACTTGGGACATGAACTTACTTTATTATAACGTAACGAAATGTTTTCCCCTGGCTCCTTCACATCATCCAGCTCCCTTACTTAACCCGGGCCATACTAGTCCCCTACCCCCCCCCTCTCCCTCCACCACTCCCATCGGGCCTGGATGTGCGAAATAATCGTTTACGGGAATTCGGTACCACCCTGTACGATACCGTTGGCTGAATTCAGAAAACAAGCGGTTGGCGCAAAGGTGAGTTACCAGAAGGCGGAAAAATTGATCAATCAGAAGTTGAGTTTGGATACGAACTAACTATAAATGTATTATAACGTAATTAACGAAATGTGCAACTATAGTCAGCTTTTGCAGACACCACGTGAACGATTAATAGTCCCGCTTATATAGGGAAGGTATTTTGTTTATGTGTGATGTCATATATATTGCCATTAAGAGGTGAAACCCCTTGGAAGCTTCCTTTTCCCGTCTTCAATAATATTTTTGTTTTTTATTGTGAAAGTAAGCAGCTTTGTTACTTACATCCATGGTAGAATTAGGTAATGTTAGAAACATTCTATCGACAACAACATTTGGAAATACCACCCCTTACTAAATTTCGTTTCATTAACGAATGAAGAAATATATATATATATATATATATATATATATATGATGTAAATGGCAACGTATATATGCGCGTAGGTCAGCAACTACGTGTGACGTTTTGTAAATGTAGTGCTTACAAGCTTACAGTCCCTTAACAGCTGTTCTGACCCACTGACACATTATTTTCCTCCCATCTGGGATATCACCTGCTTATCCCTTACAATATCGTAAATGCGCGGGCGCATAAGTGCACAGTATTTAATCACTAAAGGTTGCTCCGTGCTGGCTCCCCACCCCAACCTCTCTGCATCCATCCATATCCACATATATATCCATCCATATATATATCCATCCGTCCGTCCGTCCGTCCGTTCGTCCGTTCGTCCGTCCGTCCGTTCGTACGTTCATCCGTTCAGTCGTTCAGACGTTCAGTCGTTCAGCCGTTCAGTCGTTCAGCCGATCCTCCGATCATCCGTTCATCCGTTCATCTATTCATTCATTTGGTTAGTTATTAGGGAGAGTATATTGTGGCCAAAGAACGGGCGTTTGATGTCTGCAATGTTTCAACGACGTTTAGAATTGACGAATCATGCGGTATCCTTCATGAAGCTGAATAATAAGTACTTTCATGCTCAATAGCTTGACTGTTAAAGTTTCATTTCAAATGATTATGGAAGGTGGTGTGATATACGGGTTTTCCTTTTAGATCACCATTTCGATATTAACGTCGAATTGATCACAATCGCTTACATATAACTATTCCACATTTGATCTTTAAATTAGAACAGTTTCAAATGGGGTGGGGAGGGGGCTGGTTTGCTCACTTACAATCTTAAATTCAAAGTTGCAAATTGGACGGTTGTGCCCATGTTTGGACTTTTGGGCCCATGTTATGAATTTGTTGACTTACCAGAGGATGCTGTGTAGGATGTTGGACCTATACTCGGTATTGGTCTTGCTAGTCTTACATCACCATTGTTTGTTTTACTATCCATTGAACCTCCCATTGACTTCTGCATACGACTGTTTAATACAACTCCCGGTTGTTTACGGTTTTTGTGAGGTGCTAATAAGACTATATACAACTTTGGAACGAAGATGCAACACAGTGTTACACTAGCAGACACAATGACAGAGAGACATAATAGGCACTGCTGGATCTGGCGAAGAAAACAAAATAGAAATTTGAAATAGAATAAAGAAAGGTAACCAATATATGGCTGGATCGTTGTAATCAAAAGACAACAAGAAATAATGACATAAACTATATGTCCAACCATATAGGATATATCATGTTAATTACTATGAACCCAAGTCATCATCATCAAACCTTATCAAATATGAATCACAGTATATGATTGCAATCAAGCAACATAATATTATATGACAAACTATGTCAGCAACCTACCATCACCGCTCATTATCATCTTGCTTGCAATTCACGTTTGCACAAATACGTATTGCCAATTAATTGTTCAATTCTGTCAATAATTTGCCTAAGACTAGAATAAATAGATTCCACGAAAAGTTAAACGGAGATTTCTTTGCCATACGTCACGAGTCAATGGTACAGTAATGAGAACGAAGCTACAGGGCAAGTGTATTGTCACAGACCTCACGGTGACCCTAACAGCTTAATAGGACGAAAAATAAACACTTAATTCATTTAAAATTTACAGGTTGCTGCTTCAGAACAAAATTAAAATACATCTTATTTGATTAAGCCACTCGTGTTTCCCTGAACGTGACTGGGTGTAATTCGATTTCTGATTAACGTCTTGATCATTTGTACCACTACTCCAGTATAACATCTGAGCAACGAACAGGAAGATAGCTTCTAGATCTGACAGAGCTAAGGGGGTTATTTTACATTGCTAAAAACAATTCACAAATTTGTTTTCGAGTGACATCTTCTGATGTTGGCTACCCCCTCACACTACGTAAGGCTTACTGGTATGTTCAAATACCAGGCGGTTAAGTAGCGAATCTTTTCGACCTTGCCTATGGAAAGGAATCGAAGAATTGAAATTACATTGACAACACATTGCAACACTTAGCACATAACAACTGAAAATATATCGTTTTGATGAAATACACTATCCTAGGGCAAAACGTCAGAAATATGAAGAAGATAAACGATTTCCACACTTCGTAATATCTTGGCAAAACGTAAACAAATGTTAAAAGCAACATTTATGTTCCAACAGTGCAAAACATCAAACTGATAATATTTTTCAGCGATTTAGTGACTCGACAAAACGTTAGTATTAAGGTTTTGATATATTTCAAGTAAGCGCACAAACGGACATTTTCAGATACTATAGACTCGCAATGCCTGGCGTCAATATAACAAGCACGAAATTCTGAACAAAACGTCGAAATTTCACGAGAAGTTAATATTAGATGTAAAATAGTTGCACTTTGGGGATCAGGTGTAAAGGCTGTTTAAGAAAAAAGTCGAAATGGGTTTAAACATTCGCAGCATCAAGAATTTCCAGATGGAATATGCCATTTTTGGACACACTAGTCGAATTTCAGACAAATCAGTCGAAAGCTAGCTATGAAAAGAAAACTGCGAGAAGGCAAACCATCATAGTTGCAACTTAAAGACGAAATAGTCCAAATTTGGAGCCAAAATTTAAAATATTTGAGTTGAACTTTAAAGACAATAGTTGAAATTTGGATATATAGAAACATGATATAGAGTCGAAATTTCGCGAAACAAGTAGAATTTAACAAATTAAAACACATTTGGTATTAAATGTCAAATATTCGAGATTTTCTTAGGAAACTGTCGAAATTTTGGGAAGAAATGTTGCAATTGTCCCAATGTCTCATCTTGGCCACCGTAGCATCTACAATAATAAGTTACCTAAGGCAGATCCGAACCCCCACATCATCCAGCTCCCTTACTTAACCCGGGCCATACTAGTCCCCTACCCCCCCCCTCTCCCTCCACCACTCCCATC
>JAAAKB020250784.1:0-10942 GCA_010014835.2 Apostichopus leukothele | reverse complement strand
GCTATATCAGTCGTTTGGTTTGAGTTACTACAGGCAGGTTGAAGGGAGGGGGGGGGGGTGTAGTCATGACAGATAAGAATAGGATGGAAGTAAGGTAATATGGCACTTTGGGATAAATGCACTGGTCACCTCACAGATATTTCTCAATAGATGCACAATGCTGTTCATTTTCCACTAGATAAACTGATTTATATGATTAAGAGACAGCTCGTCCCAGATCCAAAAACATGACAGCTATTTAATAACGACTTGGGTCACATACTGTAAAGTATTCTCTACCATGAATGTCGATGTCAATCCTGTGCCGATATTGAAGCTGAGCAAGTTGTATAGTGCTAGTCTTGTTGTCACTCACAGAAGACATATAGTCTGCTGCTGATTAGAAAATTCTCTTCACAGAAATTTGAATCCGGCAAGGAACCATGCCTGTGTATGTAAAACAGTGATTTGTTACTGTGGCCTTTTTTACTGCAGTGTTCATCTAATCAGTGAAAGTAGTTTCCTGGAGGGAAAAAGAAAGAAAGTAGTTCCTATAATTCCATATGGCAAGGTACCTTCTTCTAGCTTCTAATAGAGGAAGTTTGCTGCATTCTGCCACAGGCCTAATAATGCATTGATGTAGAGGCCCCTCCTTATCTAAATCTAGTCAGTGACATATGTGTTATTGTGGAAATTAAGCCTCATAAAATGGAATCCTTGTACAGTTTAGACCATGGAATAATTTAGTATTCAAATTTTGCATAGCAGTCTTGAAAGCTCTGGAACCTGATCATTTTAATATACTATGGTTCCTGTGTACAAAATCTGCCATACATCTTTGCACTTGCACAGCAATTTTGCTCATTTTGCATAGTATTTTGGGATGTGATACAGGTGAACTGTTGTTTGTGAATTTTATAAGGCTGACCCCCCCCCCCCCATCTAAAAATAACTATCTCTGTATCTAACTCTGCTCACCGAGGACCTTTACATAACCAAACTTGGCTGTTTAAAGCCCCATATGGCATATAGTCAGATCCTTCGTTGGCGCTTAAAGTTAAGGGGCAGCCCAGAGTAAACACATATCACATTTAATGCAAACTCTACAAGTAAAAGGGTGTTACCTTACACTCTTGAGAACAGCATTAAAAGGTCTCTTTATAATTCCTAACTTACCAGCATGAGCATTATATGATTGTTAGAACTGTTATGAAATGAGTTCTGCCCACAAAGTAAGGTATGGAATTTCCTTTCCTTAACAGAAATGAGAAACCTGCACTTTGTCAGCTTAAATTTGAACTTGTAAAGTGACATTTATAGTGGTAAGCATGGAACGGTGACCTGTTTTTAGACCTAATTTTAGAATCATATACCTCACTGGTAGAGTACGGTGCAAGGACATTTTTTCCCTTGAACTTTAAATGTTATTATAATTCTGCAATTATGCTACAGGTTCTAAAAATGCATTAGCCAACACAATGCGTGAAAGCATGCACACAAACTTTTTATTTTTATTTCCTTCAGATCTTTATTTGGAAGTTTAACAACTTAGGGTTTAATACAGTGTTTTTGAAATTTCGTTTTTGCAAAACAAGCAATAAAACATGTATATTTACTCTGCACCTCTCTTAACTGTCTCGACTCTACTATTACACTTTCCCATCTACTTAGCCAATTATCAACTGGTAACGATTTAAGCACTGCACCCCCTCTGGGTCAATACCCAGCACCTCTCCTATCAGTTTTAATACTGTAACAGCTGTAGACAGATCTATCTCTTGTGCTAGTTATCCTGATGATTATGCAGCAAAACATATCAGGTGTGTGATAGTGCAATATTCCAGTTATTAGTATCTAAACCACTTGCTTGATACTAAAACTTTTGACATAGAAATGCACTTTTTGTGGTGTCATCATGGAGAGGAATCGAGTTACTAATTTATTATATTTTGTTCTTTACTGTTAAAGTGACTGGTGGTCATTAAACCATAAACAGCCAACTGGCATGCTGGTTTAATGGCCACGCTTGCTCAGTGAAGCCAAGCTGACTTTCTACAGACATCTTCAATTTACCCCTCCCACAGTATCTTTTACTCCAGTGATAAATGAGAAAGGTCAAGCAAGATAAAGCAGACAGTTTGATGTATAACCAAGCAACCCAGTCAAGCTAGTATGGTTATGATGAACTTCCTACCTTATTTTATTATGAATAAATAAATATACGTTGTCTCATATGTATTAGATTTCAAAGCTTGTTTGTGGTGTGGGCTGTAGCATTGCTGCCAAAACAGATTTTGTTGTTGTTGAAAAAGCAGTAATCATTTCCATATTAGGGAGAATATAACTACAAAATTGGGGGAAATATTGCAATTTGATGAGAATTGTGGCTACGATGTGTATGTTTATAGCCAGATATGTATGGCAAACTGTATTTGACGAGCTGAAAGTTTGATGGTTGAATTCCATATCCAAAAAGTTTGAAAAAATAGAAAGTTATGTTACGTGTATAATACCAGCCAGATATCTTGTAACCAGCAATTTTTATTCCATTTGCAGTTCTTGAATTTTGACAGATCATTGGTTTTATGTGGGTCACAAAAAGTTAGAAATTTTGGAAAAGTAAAATAAGAAAAGAGAAGAAGCCGTTCGGATCAAGTCTTGCTTTTGGTGGATATGAAAATTGAAATACTGTACTTTGTAATGGCCAATGGGTACAATGGACTCCATAAGAATATTGAAAGCTATTTGATGTAAAATGCTTGCACATTGATGTGGTGACGGTTCTGTACTTTAAACCAGACAGATTTACAGTCAGGTTATATCCTTCTTTAAGGCAGCAAAGAGTTTTATCTCTCCATGCAACTGCATTTTCCCATGGTGCTTCACCCCATAGGTCATACCAGGTTAAAGGGTGTGGGAATTGTGGTTAAGTTCCTTTGTGTATCCTCCAATACAGGACTGGCTGTCAATGCAGTTATGAAGAAGGAGCAGGGAGGCATTAACTCAAGGTATATTGTATATTATGATAACTTGCTGTAATAGTGCAATATATCTTAATGCCACCCAAAACAAAAAGAATCAAGATGAGTAAAAACTAATGTTGGTATTTCTTTTCTGTGAGTAATCTTTATTGTTGAGACCTACAATAGTATGCTGACTCTTAAAGTGCTTTGTACTTTTCTATCCCTTCCTGAGATGTGTTTTAATAATCATTGTTTCGTTAAGTAGTGTATCAAATGGGTTTTCTATTCCTAATCATTTTTCAGACTGTTCTTCTGTTACAACAGTTCCTTTTAAATTTTATCGATTCATCATGGAATCTTTTTCAAAATTTACCATTGTTATTGAATGTGCCACAAATTTGATTGCATCATATGCTCATTACCAAGTGCTTGCTAGTTGCGACTACAAATTTGTATTGTAACGTTACGTTGTGGTTAAATATCACATAAAGGTATTCATAGGTGTAGCCATAAATTCCTATCGAGCAATGTTTGAAGTGAGGTGTTACATTGCCGAATAATAAGTTGTGACGTACATGTACTGGAATACTGATTCGATAAATTTATTGATAGATGTCAAGAGTTTTGATTTGATTGCTTGACATTTAAGACAATAACTTGAACCATGTATGTATGCAAGTTTGAAGACAGTGATATTCCTTCAATCTATTCCATATAGGGAATAACTTATCAAGTATTGCAATTTGCTAGATGCAACTATGACCAAATTGTTACACAAATCCAAACACTTATACCAGTGTTTGTACACGATGCCAGTGTTT
Organism: Apostichopus leukothele; assembly: GCA_010014835.2. Lineage (NCBI taxonomy): Eukaryota > Metazoa > Echinodermata > Holothuroidea > Aspidochirotida > Stichopodidae > Apostichopus > Apostichopus leukothele. Next base: position 7,179 of record JAAAKB020250784.1, on the reverse strand, counting down.
TCAGTATGTGATGTAAAAAAAATTTGAGATGTCAAGATTGCTATGCAAAATGTAAACACTAAATTATTCACTGTCATCGTACTTTCAGTGATGTGACTTCAATGTTTGGCATGTAATGTCACTAAATAACAATTTGTAGTGCAGAAAAAGGTTTGTAACAGCTACCTGCACAAATTTTTGTGTTACCTCTGTACAGTCCAAAGAGCAATTAACCACGGAACTTTGTTTTCAAACTGTAAACACAGTCCAAGCACAAGTGGAAACAAGTAAATATTGCTTGGATTGTCAATCATTTAAAACCATAATGGGTCCTTAAGAGGATTTGCACTGTATCTTCTCTGTGCTCCAGAAGAAAATAGGATATTTGACTAAAGAGCCAAAAACTAGATCCTGTTTAGAAGAAATGTATGTGGTTTTGACGATTTGTAATGTCTATTGTAACCCCCCTCTCCGTCTTTCCCCCTCGCCGACGTGATGATTTAGTTATTAACAGGCAGCCACCCTAAAACCATTTTCTCTGACTGAGATAATTGAACCCATAATCATATGTTAACCAGTTTGGGTCACCAGAAGTCAGAAGGCTTCCTTGAAAGTACTTACGAGATAACTTTAGCAAGTTTTATGACTATAAAATTTTGGGCAATGCTGAAGATCTCTAAATTTGTGCTTCACAAGCTACACTACGTTTTTTTTTTACCAAACGAGAAAGATGTATTAATCCATGGTGCGTCCCCATGGATATGTTTCCCTCGTCTCGATCTTTCGTTGTATCGAGGAAACTGACAGATTCTGTCCTTATATAAAGTTACATGATACTCTAGTCACATTCTGCTAGTCTCGCTTGTCACTCTTCAGTTTGTAGTCACCGATCCAAAGTATTTCAGATAACATCACAGTGTGTTTATCAATGGCTCCATCTCAATCCTCATGGTATCCCTCCATTCACTCTCAATTAACTAAGTGTGAAAGCAATATTGCATATATACCCAGTACAGTGCGATACATATCATTCTTGCTTTGTTTGTATCAAAGATCATATCAGTACCAATGTGCACTGTCACATTTTGCATACTTTTTCAATACTGCATTCATGTACTATGTGCTCCAACAGTCAAATTGAATGCCTACTTGAACTCTATAGCTAACAACAAAATAACCTTGGATGTCGCCATTATGTATTTTTTTTAGTTGGTTATAGTCGCAAGGCAATATTGCTGGCATACATATATTTATATGTACCAGTTTGCAGTATCCACACCTTAGAGATAGCTACAGTATGTACTGTAGACTATCAGAGTGTGGAGTTATGGATCAAGTTCATTTCTGTAGTACTAATTGCCCTTGCCAGAAGTGGGATTCAATTATAGTGCCCTATAGAATTGATTAGAAGGCCATTTTATTGATCAAGTAAAGAGGGAAGCTGTTTAGAACCATTGGTTTTCTAAGTTCCTAGGACTGTCTGGCTCTACTATGTGGAATAACAGGATAACATTGTTGTTTTCAAATGGATATTTATGGAAGGGAGGTGTTGTTTCACATGTTTACGTAAAGAGAGGATGAAATGAAGATGAGGGGAAGGGAGGAGAAAGGGGATTGGGGACAAGGGAATGTGAAAGAGGGACAAGCATGGGATTAAGTTTATCATGGATGTAGGCAAAATTGTGTTGTAAAGTGATTAAAGCTTATTCCTACCAATTACTGTTTGTTATATGCTCACTCTTTTGTTTTGAATTTGCAGTGGCTACTGTACATAGCATAATTACTGCCATACGTAATGCTGTATTTAATGGTTTATGCTGGCAATTTTTTGTCATATTATGCTCCACTTCATTCTGTTCTTATGAGTGAGCAAGAAATTTAAATTTGCTGGTAGATCACAGTGTTATTTATGAACTGTGCAATCAACTATCTCAAAGCTCCCTATGCTCAAGTGCAGTTTTTGCAGCAATTTCAACCCATCAGTGAGTTTGATAAGGACATATATAGTGGAAATTTGTGGTAATCAATAAAATGGCACAAGCTGGAGTTTTCAGTAGGAAGCAAAATATGACATATTTTATCACCGTGAGCCATCTTGTTTACTTCTACAGGCATGCAGATTGTGTGTTAATAAAGGCAAAGTAAATTGCTGTAGGCAATTCATATAGAGTGCATTGCATCATAGTGGGTGTGGATGTTGCATGGGCTGTAAAATTCTCTGATTTTTCAGTTTCGATCACTAAACAAGCAAATGATTACAAACATCTGCCATTGGTAACTAAATTTGGTATATATTTCAGGCTTAAAGTAAATTTAAATGTTCAGGCTTAATAGTAAGATGAAATATCAATTAAATCCATCGACTCTTCATATGCACATATTAAAAGTGTGCCAGTCATTTCTATGTTTTAAAAAATCATGGAAGGAGTTATAATTGCAAAGGTTTTATTTGATGATAGACTGATAGTTTACATCTAACAATAATTCCTGCATGATGTTCTGAAAACTACAAGTAGGAATCACTTGATTACCAATAGTCTGTATAAACACGTTCCATTGCTGCTCAAAAGCATGGCATGTTTTCTATGGGTTTAATGTCTACTTTTCATTCAAATTTTGACTGAATTCAAATTTTGATGATCAAAGTTGAGTTGCAACCTGACATCAATTATGTTAAGTAGTTATGCCACACTGAACAGCCATATATAGTATACAGCACAGCCATTCTACAAGTGGTTAAAATTGTTGTTTACAGTCAAGTACAATACTGTCTCGCAGGTGCAGAAATAGCTGTTCCTTTCCTTTCTATTGTTGCCAGTATTAGTCTTACACAAACCCAGTCCTTCACACCGCAGTAATTGTACCATCGGAATTGACACCTCCTCTTCATCAACCTTTTGTTGATGGTGTTTGTTATCTGAGCTTACTGTCAAAGTTCAAACCAAAAGTGGATACTACAGTCTGGGCTACCTGATGCCTTGGGGGCTTCCGCACTTTAGATATATTATGTCCACATTCTTCTGTATTGTAAATCTCAATCCATTAAAAATTTTTACTTAGCTTCTGAAAGGATTTGCCTTCAGCTTGTCCTATTGTGATATAACAATGAGTTCAAAGGTCACACTGCTCTGGGTCTATTGGGCTCAGTCATATTTTGAACATATGGGCTAAATAAATAAGGTACAAACTATAAATGTGATTGTCTGACTGGATTCTATATGATTGGGGATTTGGGGGCCCATTACTGGGCACAGACCATTTCATGAATTTGACAGGTGTAAGCGTCCATCTATTCCACATGGAAGCCTCTAATTTAGAAACAGACTGTTATAAGTTCGGAAACCGTATAGGCCCCTATACTATGAATAGGTTTAAGGGGATCCATATGTGATCAAAGTAAAGTTGTAATTTTCTGTCCAGGAATCCAGTGAAACATAATCTTGTAATTAGTTTTTAGAGGTTCGTTTAATAGTTATCCAAGTTTGCTACAGTCTTGTGTACCTGAGAATGACCTATAGCAGTAAGCATTATCCATGGATTCTATATATAGAGTGTTGGAGATGCTGTACACCAAAATTTACATATTCCTGTCTTTGTGGTCTTGAATTTTAACAAAACCAGCAGCTTCCAATTTAACAACATTTCATGGTGACTTGGAAAGTCATCAGTAATTAGTGCATTACCCCCATATTTAAGCATGTTGCTAGAACCCCCCCAAAAAAGAAGCTTTTTCTTCTGGTGTGCTTTCGCAAATCAAACTGGATGCTAAGACAATTATGAAGTGACTCAGTGAGTCAAGATCCTCTAGCTTTAATATTCTCTATTTTGTAGCATATACAGGATATGTCTGGGAGCAATGCAGATGGCCTTGATTCACCTGTTATTATCCTAATACAAATAAGCAAATTTTTCAACATATGGTCTTTTTCTGAGAGCAATTTTTGACTATTATACAAGTAGTGATAATTTGTTTGTACAGTTGAATTATTGCTTGTGGTTTTCTCTTACAGGCCCTGTATCATCTTACATTTGGATGAGAGCAGATGTCATGTGGTGTTATAAGCTTTTTTCTACTATATACATTATAATGTTATAAATGTTTTTGCCAAGTTTTTGTACACCTTTTGAAAAAAACAAAAATTGGAAGTACAGGGTAATTTTATAATTTTGTGTCACAAAACAATAACATCTGATGACAAAAATAAACGATAACAATTTGGTTATTAAGTATACTATCTCATACCACAAATTATACAGATAAAATGGCATCTTGTTATTGGAAACGAGAAGTTCAAGAAACTGAATTTTACTTTAGAAACCAAAGTATTACAAACATTGCTGTGATGCTTTAAACCGCTGCAAAATGCTTAAAGCACTGTAAAATGGTACTCTCATGTTTCACAATGTTGTAAGGATAGTGCTAATGGCATTTGACAGGCTCCAGTTCTGCTTAATAGGAGTCTGTTTTCCTAATTTTTTGCATTGATTCAGATGGCTGGACTTCAAAGTGGCTTATGATCCATCTCTGTGACCTTTTACGCAGTTAATGATTGTATATGAAAGTGAGTTAATATATCACATGTTAACCTCAAGTAGTGGAGTTTAATAGACACTCTTTATATCCCAAAAGCCCAACTATAACAAGTTGTCTTCTCTTTATATTGCATGTTTGCTATGGTTACAGGTTCACGAGGACAATTATATGAAGGGTTTGGTGTAATGTAGACCTATGAGAGGTTTGCCGACATTATTAATATTTCTTTATTAACATAATTAATAAGTTAGACAATGGAGACAACAATGGATAAGTATTTTTGGTACAATGAAAGTTCCATAATACTTTAAAAGAGGCAAATACTGCACATTGGGAATAATTGATCTGGTATTACCTCACAAAATGCTATGCAAAATTATGCTCAATACAAATGCAAAGATACATGCAGTTTTTTTTCTACAGAGGAGTAAGTCCAGTAGTATTTTATAAGAGGCAAAGTTCAGTTGCTATTCAAATTTGAACACTAAATTATATATTTCATGAGCACGACAATTAATTGCCAAAATGAATAAACATCACATTATTTACTCTGCTTCCTCACTTAACCTAAAACATGGCACTTGTACAAAGATTTGGAAAGGTTTTTAATGCACAGAACTAGACACACTATGTGGGTGGTAGAATAAGGAGACAGGTTGACTGGTTGTGACCAGTCACTGCGGTGACCAGTCACGGTGAGCTATAGGGGGTCAGTTTCAGAAGGTTTAACACCAGTTCACTCTACTGTAGACCTCATAGATCAAGAGTGCAGTAGTTGTAAGGAGACTGGTAAGTTCCTCTTTCTTAGTTTCAGGGAAAGGGGTCATTGTATTGAAGAGATAGGATCAGGAAATCATTTTCCAATTCAAAAACAAAAATGAAATTATCCCTGACCCACTGTGTTTCTTCACATGGGTGTTGTTATGTCTGCTTATTTACAGTAGCTGATGTCCAGCATGGAATGAAAACAACCCCCTTCCTTAGTTGCATGAAAGAGGGACTACATTAATCTACTACAAAAGTAAAAGAAAAACTATCGATCTTGTAGTTCCTGTTCTAGACACCATTTAAGACATGATTATCCGTAAACATTCCGTTTAAAGACTTCCTTGTTCATGTAGAGAGAGATTCTGTCTACTGAATAGGTAATAAGGAGCTGCAACCATAGAGCAGGTCTGTTCGTTAACATAATGAAATATTTCCAGCTGATAAAAGACCTGCGTGTTTGGAGCGTCTGCTAATGAGCAGGTGTATGAAGCCTGAGGCTATCACATGACACCTTAAAATGCTGTCATTAGTGTGCAAGTAATCTATGTTTTGAACTCATTGGAATGTTATATTTCTATGCATTCTGCTTATCAAAATATTTCTTTTAAGGTTAAGTTATTAAAGGAGCAGATCCAATGCACATCATGGAGGTAATTGTGAAATCTTGAAAGGATTGAATTGGCTCGAGGTCATGGCGGTTGCTTTTGTGGCATTGGAGCAGAGAATTGGTAAGGAGAACATTCTTAGGTGAATTTGGGGGTGACAAAAAAAAATGTCTAGAAGATAAATGCCTCTTGTCAAGTAGTTGTTGTTCCTAAACAGCTTTGTACAGCTACAGTAATCTAGTCCTCCATGCAAGTAGTCTGTCTTCTGTCTTTCAGAGCTTGTTTTTATATCAAACAATGGAAGAAATAGGTGAGATAGGATAAAACTGGGTAAGTTCTGGAAAAAAGAAAAGAAAAGAAACAATGATGACATCTATGCCCTATGTTTCCTACTCATATCTTCATTCGATGAATATTCATTTTCAGTGGACCAATCTCACTGGTGTATCTTACATATGTATGTTAATGACTGTGTCAAGTTTCTGTTGAACAAACTGGAAATGAAATGATTGGTGGCAGATATTCTTTTGAAAGAAAACAAATGTCTACCCTAGGAGGGGGTAGTGAGTCATATCTATGTGAGTGTCCTAGACTTAAACTTTCACTTTCTTCAAAGATGTTTAGACAATGATCCAGGATTTTAATAATGATGTTAGAGCTAGCCCCTTTCCTTACATTGTTATGTCTTGAATTGGTTTGGTTATCTTTTGTATCAGGAATGTCAAAGGTTAAAAACACAGCACTGCATGGTTTAATTTTTGAATTGTCTACAAGCTGTAGGCACATTTCCAGTTGGGTTGTTTTTTGGCTTTTGTGAAATATCTGTGAGTCCTTCGTCTTTTTTTGAAATCTTATCATATTAAAGGCTTATTTATGCTCACAGACATCTTGTCAAATTTACAGTCCTAATCCTTGACTACCTGAACGTGACTACAAGGGAACAATTGATTCTGCTGGTATATCCTTTTGCGCACGTAGGTACCTCTGTATGATTATATCTGTACGCTATGATCATCCACAAAATTACCTAGACTACCAGCATCAGAGGGTTTAATATCATTGTACCTCTACCAGTAGTCTCTATATTGTATTAGATGTGTCAAAGCGTTACAGGAGAGTACTTACAAGAGCACCAACCTATATATCAATGTTTTTAACTAGTTAGAAGCTTGGACTTAAGGATGTCCATTCTTTATACAGTAGAAGAGCATGGAGAAATTAATAATGTCCAGATATAAATAGACATTTTCAGTGTTTTGCTGATATTGCAAACAGGGATGTAGCAAGCTAGAC
>JAAAKB020250773.1:0-10942 GCA_010014835.2 Apostichopus leukothele | reverse complement strand
TGTGTGTATTTTCTGGGATCGATGGTGATGTCTAACACTTCTGTTACACCTCATTCGAAACTAGGTCAGATTACCGGGATTAGACGTTTCTTTTTGCGCGAGTCTTCACACCCTTTAACACCCATGTGTTATTAAATGTTCTCCAGTTGAAGCTGTTTCATATACAGTTTTATGGTGTAACAATTGAGACTGTTCTAATGGGAGGGGGGGGGGCATGTTTTAGCCTACTTTTTGAAATTTGTGATAAACTGTCCGTGAAGATAGCCACAAACATTCGGGGCATATGCTTGGACGATTAAGTAAGGTAGGAAGTCAGCATCTCCAACAGTAGTCAATTAGTTTAATACCTTGAGCTTTGCCTTTGTGGAATGTTCTCTTTTTCACCAAAATTGATTGATTTCCGAAGTTTAAGATACTCTTTAAAGTCCTTCTTTTTTTTTTTTAAATTTGCAGAGACAAGCAAATGTCGATAGCGGGTCGTCATTCATTTCAAGCTGCGAGCTACGGAACGCCATCTTCCAACCTCACTTTGAAGAGGACGATTTGCCGTCACTTCCGGTCGGGCCGCTGCTTCCCATAGACTCTGGCTCATTTTCAGGGTCAGTGATCGATACCGGGTCATTTGCGGACTCTGAGTCGAACGTCGGCTCCGTCATAGACTCTGGAGCGGGATCGATAGATACCAGTACAAACTTTTATCCTTACGAACAGGAGATGCGGATCATGGAGAGTCACTCGGAGGAGGAAGATGAAGAAGGTCCTGACCGGGGTTTCAAGAATCTAGCATTCGACACGGACGAAGTCGGCGAATCGGACGAGAACCGCAATCGGGAACGGTCGACAGATGTTGGACTGAAGAATGAGAGTGTTGAAGTCCCGGAAGGGGAAGCGAAAAGAAAAATCAGAACAGTGTCCAGTAGCTTGGAAGACGAGGGTATCGTTAAAGATGAAGTCATCTCTGACATTATACACGAGGTGTGATGTGTCCTCTGACCGAATGGGCAAGAGGAAGCATTTTCCAGAGACACAACTGTCGCCGGAGGGGTACTTTGTTCATTTATTCCGTGAGATAATGTTGACTGAAATACATCCCAAGCTTTTGTCATAGTGTTTACAATAACACTAACGAAAAGATGAGATACATAGAGCAGCCTGGGCATTCTTATTTCTGGTGATATTCATTTTGATGATGAGCAGATAATTATGATAGAAAGTATTTAAGACAGGATTAAAGGAAGTATGTCATAGATAATATCTTACAATTTTCTGAGTAAGATTGATGTTTGAACTAATTAATGAGCCTGTCATTTTACATTTGAATTTGCTTACTTGAAATTTTGGACAGACACATTGAGGTTTACTCTTGAGAAAGGAGCGATGGATGAGAGAGGGGTGGGGGGAGAGATGATGTTGGTGAAGGTGTTGTTATGTAAACTCTTTTCGATCATGTCATTGAAACGTTTAACGCTGAAGTCTGAACTGAGACAACTTGATTGCTTCAATGATATGCCATTAACTTAAAAGTTTTGGTAACTTTAAATAGCAATACCATTATGTTTAGATGCATAATCAGCAGGTTTGACAATAATTGTGTATGCATGAAAGTGATATGACTGAGGGTCATGTGAGGAAGTGCAAAGGTCATGGAATTGCAAGAGAAACGAATGTAAGTGATAAATATGTAGGCAGATAAATATGTAGGCAGTGAAAAAGTGAAAGATATGCAAGGGATAGAATAAAATCAAGAAAAGGTTTTGTAAAATACTTGGTTGCCCTCTTTATCAATCATTAGTGTGTTTCATACGACCATTCAGTGACTTTGTATGTACCTCCTATCATGTCGGTGACCCCGACAAGCCTCATTAACACGACTTAACTTGTTAACACGACTGAAGTTTTGTGTCACAAACCAAGTAGACAGAAGTATAAGTACTAAGACTACTAAATGTAGCTTAACATTTAGTAAGACTAAATGTCTTACTAAATGTCTTACTAAAAACATCTCTTCATGTGAAATGGTCACAAAGACCCTTTCTTCATGATGTGAGTCAACAAAGGTACAGTGACATCTCACAGTAAAGCCCTCCGAGGAGGAATTTTGCTTAACAAGTGACTCAGTTCTTGAAACTTACACCGTAACCGTTTATGTAAATGGCAATGACTTATGCAGTCCCGGCCTTAATTCATATTCTGTGACCACATCTAATGGTCAAGATGTAAAATAATCGTAGACAAAGTGGTAGCCTCACAGAGTCACTTTATTATCACGGTGAGGCTTAAATGTAAGGGTATATATCCAATAAGAAAGTGTTTTTCCATGAACAAAAGAGCACACTTCCTAAGCGTATATCCTACACAGAGAAGATCATTTCCTATGGATATATCCTAGTTGGGGTGTGGATAGTTGGGTGGCTGAGTGTCAAGCCCTTGAATATGACACATCTGTTAAATCGTCCTTGTTGATATAGAATGATGTAAATAAACATGTGACACTTTTTTTTTACATTTGAAATTTTGAAATGGTTCTGAAATTTAACAAATTTGTGTATTTTTTTTAGGGTGTACCATGTTTGTGCTTTTCAGATATTTTTAATTTTTTTTTTATGGTGTATTATAATGATGACTGGATATCATTTCAAAGTGTACCTAGATACTTACAGTAGAATTTACAAGCAGGTCTTTTAAACAAACTTTTCTACCAGCGCATATATTCAAATAAAGTATTCAAAGCTTTTTTATATTTTCAGTTGTTTTTGTAAATATGGATTAAGATTCTACCATTATAGCTTATGTCAGTACTAAAGTACACCTATGCAATGCCTTGCAGCTTACAGTTATAGTTAATGGTTTTCAACAATAAATAATAGTTTTCCTTCAACGATATATGCAAAAGAAGTGCTTCAGTGGTTTGTATGGATCCTTTAATACAAACGTATTCGGCTGTTTCTCTCTGCAGGTATCGAGTTTAGAGTTTGTTACATTTTTGCACTTTTCTCCTACTTTTTTCCGGGTGCTTTCAGGGTAATTTGTAAATGCAGAAAGTATTTCAAATGTATAATAATACCAATTGATTGATTGATAGATAGATGAATGCATTCATTGTTTGAAAATAATTTGAGAGATAATTTTCTGTGCTCCATAATTCGTCACATGCCTATTAAATATTATGAATTCTGTAATTCTTTTGTATTCGAAGGGGACGAAAAAGTACCCAACGATCATCTTTAGCCTATCTGACAGAAATTTTACTGAAGAAGAAGTTCTCCAAACAGCTAAGAAAAGTCTTGTTCATATCCTTGTTTAAGCTGTCATTTGGTAAAATTGTGATGTCATATTTTCACTAAGATCTAAACCATGTACCTTTTGTTTTCTTCGTTTTTCACATTCACAAGGTAGAACGTTGACTGTATTGACACCAGACCGAACCCCTGTCATCATTCATCATGTCAAGGGCTTAAAGATTTGAGATTTAGTAAATTTGCAAAACCTCCATCTTCATTACTGAAAAGAAACATTGTCATAACTAAAGAAAAAAAGAAAAAAAGAATGGAAGTCGGCTTGCTGAATGTCACGTTTAGGCTTGATCAAGTCGTGAAAAAACCCTTATATGGGTGTGACAAATCCCTCGGTCGTACTTTTGCATCAAGTTGAAGAGTGGGGAATGGAAGTTGGGAAAGGAGGGATAATTCATGTATTTCCTTACTCTCAGATATTGTAGTGAGAACATATCTTCTATGCAGACATTGAAGTCCTCCTTCTTCATGCTATATCTTTAATATAATATGCATGTGAGTTATTCCTTTAAAAAGTTAGATGTTTTACACTTCTTGGAAGGTGAATTCACTCTTATCATGTTTTTTGTTTGTGAACATAGGGTTCTAGCATTTATATTTCAGTTAACGGAAACTAGTTAATAATCTGTAACATATTGACATAATTTTAGAGGGTTTTTTGAGGGTAAGGTCGTAGTAATTTACCTTCTCGAGTCATCACACCAATTCGTTCAATGCAACTGACCTAGGTATACTTTATCCCACCAAGATTTTTGGGTGCTCTGTTATCAATTTGCATTTATTTGGTATGTGAAAATTCTGCTTGAGTAACTTTTTTTTTATTTCCTAGGAATAGGGAGTCTCCTCTTTTAAGTTCATCCTATTAATGTTTAATTTCGTTATTGTACTATTTGAATGTTCTTTATATAACCAGGTTTGACTTTCATACATGCATCAGAAACTCAAAACTGAAGTGATATATATTCTGTTAATGGCAAATTGCATTGCTTTCATATTGTAGCTTGTGAAAAATGCCCTTCTTTTCCAAGGGATATTCTATAACCTCATAAGTATGCACTATGTATTAAACAGAAATTCTGAAGTCGCCGCTGATCAAACCTGTCTCCGGAGTTCCTTAACTTAGTGTAAGAGCTAATTGTGCAAATTTTAGGATGTGGAAAATTTGACATTCGATGGTCATTTGTGATACAATTTACTAGAAGACTACAAGTTTGTTAATTTACTTCATGTGCAGTGATGGAACTTTCTGGAAAGTGCAGTCCCCTTAATGGCCTGCTCTTCTTATTTTTTTTATCATCATTACATTATTTCCAAAACACTGTTGATGGTTGCATGTTTTCAACATGCTTTGTATAATACAAATATAATTATTCAAAGAAAACCTAAGAATTGTATTACTGTCTATTCTATTTGTTGGTGTATTTGGTTACTTGATCATGGGCAGCTTTGATGTTGCCAATGCAAACCTGTTTTCGGGTCCCCTGAATTTAGTGTAAGAGCAACTTATTTTGCAAATTTTAGGATGTGGAATTTTTTTTACATTTGATGGTCATTGTGATACATTTTTATACGGTGGCTTAATAGGGACATAGGGGTAAAAAAAAAGTGTTCCCAAATCTCAAAATTTTTCTCTCAAAATTATGACTTTTTATCTCAAATTTTGACTTTTTATCTCAAACTTGACTTTTTATCTCAAAATTTTGACTCTTTTATCTCAATTTTTTTTCCTTGGCTATGTCCCTATTAAGCCACCGTAGTTTTACTAGAAGACTACCAGTTTGTTAATTTACTTCATTCTACAATGCGTGATGGAACTTTCTGGAAAGTGGCCAAAGTTAACTCAATAACCCCTTCGTCACCAAGATGAAATCTTTGATAGTTTCTGATCACTGTACCCATGTCCTTTCTCGTTTTGGACAGACTATAACAATCATATCCAAAAGGTGTCAGTAAGGGTTTATTAAAGATAGAAGTGGGGTTGGTCAGGGAGGAGATTGGGCAAGCATAATCCTTATCCTAAATTTAAAATATTACACTTTAGTGGATCAAATAAACGGGGAAATCCAAAAGCACTTGTGTAAAAGATCTTGTTACTCTGTATGTCACTTAAAACCTTTTCCATATCCAGAAACCAGAGAGAAACCAACAGGGGAAGAGGAGAGGTAGGAGATAAACAGTACTGTTTATCTCCTACCTCTCCTCTTCCCCTGTTGGTTTCTCTCTGGTTTCTGGATATGGAAAAGGTTTTAAGTGACATACAGAGTAACAAGATCTTTTACACAAGTGCTTTTGGATTTCCCCGTTTATTTGATCCACTAAAGTGTAATATTTTAAATTTAGGATAAGGATTATGCTTGCCCAATCTCCTCCCTGACCAACCCCACTTCTATCTTTAATAAACCCTTACTGACACCTTTTGGATATGATTGTTATAGTCTGTCCAAAACGAGAAAGGACATGGGTACAGTGATCAGAAACTATCAAAGATTTCATCTTGGTGACGAAGGGGTTATTGAGTTAACTTTGGCCACTTTCCAGAAAGTTCCATCACGCATTGTAGAATGAAGTAAATTAACAAACTGGTAGTCTTCTAGTAAAACTACGGTGGCTTAATAGGGACATAGCCAAGGAAAAAAAATTGAGATAAAAGAGTCAAAATTTTGAGATAAAAAGTCAAGTTTGAGATAAAAAGTCAAAATTTGAGATAAAAAGTCATAATTTTGAGAGAAAAATTTTGAGATTTGGGAACACTTTTTTTTTACCCCTATGTCCCTATTAAGCCACCGTATAAAAATGTATCACAATGACCATCAAATGTAAAAAAAATTCCACATCCTAAAATTTGCAAAATAAGTTGCTCTTACACTAAATTCAGGGGACCCGAAAACAGGTTTGCATTGGCAACATCAAAGCTGCCCATGATCAAGTAACCAAATACACCAACAAATAGAATAGACAGTAATACAATTCTTAGGTTTTCTTTGAATAATTATATTTGTATTATACAAAGCATGTTGAAAACATGCAACCATCAACAGTGTTTTGGAAATAATGTAATGATGATAAAAAAAATAAGAAGAGCAGGCCATTAAGGGGACTGCACTTTCCAGAAAGTTCCATCACTGCACATGAAGTAAATTAACAAACTTGTAGTCTTCTAGTAAATTGTATCACAAATGACCATCGAATGTCAAATTTTCCACATCCTAAAATTTGCACAATTAGCTCTTACACTAAGTTAAGGAACTCCGGAGACAGGTTTGATCAGCGGCGACTTCAGAATTTCTGTTTAATACATAGTGCATACTTATGAGGTTATAGAATATCCCTTGGAAAAGAAGGGCATTTTTCACAAGCTACAATATGAAAGCAATGCAATTTGCCATTAACAGAATATATATCACTTCAGTTTTGAGTTTCTGATGCATGTATGAAAGTCAAACCTGGTTATATAAAGAACATTCAAATAGTACAATAACGAAATTAAACATTAATAGGATGAACTTAAAAGAGGAGACTCCCTATTCCTAGGAAATAAAAAAAAAGTTACTCAAGCAGAATTTTCACATACCAAATAAATGCAAATTGATAACAGAGCACCCAAAAATCTTGGTGGGATAAAGTATACCTAGGTCAGTTGCATTGAACGAATTGGTGTGATGACTCGAGAAGGTAAATTACTACGACCTTACCCTCAAAAAACCCTCTAAAATTATGTCAATATGTTACAGATTATTAACTAGTTTCCGTTAACTGAAATATAAATGCTAGAACCCTATGTTCACAAACAAAAAACATGATAAGAGTGAATTCACCTTCCAAGAAGTGTAAAACATCTAACTTTTTAAAGGAATAACTCACATGCATATTATATTAAAGATATAGCATGAAGAAGGAGGACTTCAATGTCTGCATAGAAGATATGTTCTCACTACAATATCTGAGAGTAAGGAAATACATGAATTATCCCTCCTTTCCCAACTTCCATTCCCCACTCTTCAACTTGATGCAAAAGTACGACCGAGGGATTTGTCACACCCATATAAGGGTTTTTTCACGACTTGATCAAGCCTAAACGTGACATTCAGCAAGCCGACTTCCATTCTTTTTTTCTTTTTTTCTTTAGTTATGACAATGTTTCTTTTCAGTAATGAAGATGGAGGTTTTGCAAATTTACTAAATCTCAAATCTTTAAGCCCTTGACATGATGAATGATGACAGGGGTTCGGTCTGGTGTCAATACAGTCAACGTTCTACCTTGTGAATGTGAAAAACGAAGAAAACAAAAGGTACATGGTTTAGATCTTAGTGAAAATATGACATCACAATTTTACCAAATGACAGCTTAAACAAGGATATGAACAAGACTTTTCTTAGCTGTTTGGAGAACTTCTTCTTCAGTAAAATTTCTGTCAGATAGGCTAAAGATGATCGTTGGGTACTTTTTCGTCCCCTTCGAATACAAAAGAATTACAGAATTCATAATATTTAATAGGCATGTGACGAATTATGGAGCACAGAAAATTATCTCTCAAATTATTTTCAAACAATGAATGCATTCATCTATCTATCAATCAATCAATTGGTATTATTATACATTTGAAATACTTTCTGCATTTACAAATTACCCTGAAAGCACCCGGAAAAAAGTAGGAGAAAAGTGCAAAAATGTAACAAACTCTAAACTCGATACCTGCAGAGAGAAACAGCCGAATACGTTTGTATTAAAGGATCCATACAAACCACTGAAGCACTTCTTTTGCATATATCGTTGAAGGAAAACTATTATTTATTGTTGAAAACCATTAACTATAACTGTAAGCTGCAAGGCATTGCATAGGTGTACTTTAGTACTGACATAAGCTATAATGGTAGAATCTTAATCCATATTTACAAAAACAACTGAAAATATAAAAAAGCTTTGAATACTTTATTTGAATATATGCGCTGGTAGAAAAGTTTGTTTAAAAGACCTGCTTGTAAATTCTACTGTAAGTATCTAGGTACACTTTGAAATGATATCCAGTCATCATTATAATACACCATAAAAAAAAAATTAAAAATATCTGAAAAGCACAAACATGGTACACCCTAAAAAAAATACACAAATTTGTTAAATTTCAGAACCATTTCAAAATTTCAAATGTAAAAAAAAAGTGTCACATGTTTATTTACATCATTCTATATCAACAAGGACGATTTAACAGATGTGTCATATTCAAGGGCTTGACACTCAGCCACCCAACTATCCACACCCCAACTAGGATATATCCATAGGAAATGATCTTCTCTGTGTAGGATATACGCTTAGGAAGTGTGCTCTTTTGTTCATGGAAAAACACTTTCTTATTGGATATATACCCTTACATTTAAGCCTCACCGTGATAATAAAGTGACTCTGTGAGGCTACCACTTTGTCTACGATTATTTTACATCTTGACCATTAGATGTGGTCACAGAATATGAATTAAGGCCGGGACTGCATAAGTCATTGCCATTTACATAAACGGTTACGGTGTAAGTTTCAAGAACTGAGTCACTTGTTAAGCAAAATTCCTCCTCGGAGGGCTTTACTGTGAGATGTCACTGTACCTTTGTTGACTCACATCATGAAGAAAGGGTCTTTGTGACCATTTCACATGAAGAGATGTTTTTAGTAAGACATTTAGTAAGACATTTAGTCTTACTAAATGTTAAGCTACATTTAGTAGTCTTAGTACTTATACTTCTGTCTACTTGGTTTGTGACACAAAACTTCAGTCGTGTTAACAAGTTAAGTCGTGTTAATGAGGCTTGTCGGGGTCACCGACATGATAGGAGGTACATACAAAGTCACTGAATGGTCGTATGAAACACACTAATGATTGATAAAGAGGGCAACCAAGTATTTTACAAAACCTTTTCTTGATTTTATTCTATCCCTTGCATATCTTTCACTTTTTCACTGCCTACATATTTATCTGCCTACATATTTATCACTTACATTCGTTTCTCTTGCAATTCCATGACCTTTGCACTTCCTCACATGACCCTCAGTCATATCACTTTCATGCATACACAATTATTGTCAAACCTGCTGATTATGCATCTAAACATAATGGTATTGCTATTTAAAGTTACCAAAACTTTTAAGTTAATGGCATATCATTGAAGCAATCAAGTTGTCTCAGTTCAGACTTCAGCGTTAAACGTTTCAATGACATGATCGAAAAGAGTTTACATAACAACACCTTCACCAACATCATCTCTCCCCCCACCCCTCTCTCATCCATCGCTCCTTTCTCAAGAGTAAACCTCAATGTGTCTGTCCAAAATTTCAAGTAAGCAAATTCAAATGTAAAATGACAGGCTCATTAATTAGTTCAAACATCAATCTTACTCAGAAAATTGTAAGATATTATCTATGACATACTTCCTTTAATCCTGTCTTAAATACTTTCTATCATAATTATCTGCTCATCATCAAAATGAATATCACCAGAAATAAGAATGCCCAGGCTGCTCTATGTATCTCATCTTTTCGTTAGTGTTATTGTAAACACTATGACAAAAGCTTGGGATGTATTTCAGTCAACATTATCTCACGGAATAAATGAACAAAGTACCCCTCCGGCGACAGTTGTGTCTCTGGAAAATGCTTCCTCTTGCCCATTCGGTCAGAGGACACATCACACCTCGTGTATAATGTCAGAGATGACTTCATCTTTAACGATACCCTCGTCTTCCAAGCTACTGGACACTGTTCTGATTTTTCTTTTCGCTTCCCCTTCCGGGACTTCAACACTCTCATTCTTCAGTCCAACATCTGTCGACCGTTCCCGATTGCGGTTCTCGTCCGATTCGCCGACTTCGTCCGTGTCGAATGCTAGATTCTTGAAACCCCGGTCAGGACCTTCTTCATCTTCCTCCTCCGAGTGACTCTCCATGATCCGCATCTCCTGTTCGTAAGGATAAAAGTTTGTACTGGTATCTATCGATCCCGCTCCAGAGTCTATGACGGAGCCGACGTTCGACTCAGAGTCCGCAAATGACCCGGTATCGATCACTGACCCTGAAAATGAGCCAGAGTCTATGGGAAGCAGCGGCCCGACCGGAAGTGACGGCAAATCGTCCTCTTCAAAGTGAGGTTGGAAGATGGCGTTCCGTAGCTCGCAGCTTGAAATGAATGACGACCCGCTATCGACATTTGCTTGTCTCTGCAAATTTAAAAAAAAAAAAGAAGGACTTTAAAGAGTATCTTAAACTTCGGAAATCAATCAATTTTGGTGAAAAAGAGAACATTCCACAAAGGCAAAGCTCAAGGTATTAAACTAATTGACTACTGTTGGAGATGCTGACTTCCTACCTTACTTAATCGTCCAAGCATATGCCCCGAATGTTTGTGGCTATCTTCACGGACAGTTTATCACAAATTTCAAAAAGTAGGCTAAAACATGCCCCCCCCCCTCCCATTAGAACAGTCTCAATTGTTACACCATAAAACTGTATATGAAACAGCTTCAACTGGAGAACATTTAATAACACATGGGTGTTAAAGGGTGTGAAGACTCGCGCAAAAAGAAACGTCTAATCCCGGTAATCTGACCTAGTTTCGAATGAGGTGTAACAGAAGTGTTAGACATCACCATCGATCCCAGAAAATACACACA
>JAAAKB020250762.1:0-10945 GCA_010014835.2 Apostichopus leukothele | reverse complement strand
AGCCCCCTCCCCCCACCCGCCCCCTCCCCCCTCCCCCCCCTGGCCATACTCCTCCTGTATGTCAAGACACTACAATGAACGATGTCAATTACTCTGTTGATTATAAAAGACTATGGAAAGTGACAATTCTGCCATAAAATGCTTTTTAATAATCAAACCAAGTCAAATGTAGTGTCGTCTACAAGAGATGAGCCGCCAAATGAGGATTCAACTTACCTGTAAAGCTGTCTTCTGAATCGACCTTTAGTGAGAGTCTTGGCAGATAAAGGAGTACTGTTCAAACATATCCAGGTGTGAAAGGTGAAACTACTGCCTGACCACTTCTTGATTTGTGGAATGTGAATACCCTGACAGACAAAAAATAAATTGCACAAAATTCACATAACATTTTACATATTGAAAAACAAAAATATTTTGTTGTCAGTGTGTAGCTATGACATCACACCCGTTTGCTTCAAGTTCACTTCTGATATAAACTATTTCAAATATCACTGTCTTGAAAATGCCATGCAGGAATCCCACGCAATTTCACCATGATGCTTAGAATATGATTTTCTATTGTAAGTAAAAAATCAAGTTTCCTCTGAACTATAATTTTCTTCTGCTTCATATTATTATTGTTATTATACCATATATCTTAAGTGCTCAATACAAATTATAAAGTCTGATAACAAGCACTTTACAAACCAAATTGAGAAATAGACATACATCAATAAGCTGGATCAAATACTCAAGTATTGCAAAAAAGATGTGTCTTGATAGTATGTTTAAATGCTTCAAGAGAATTGAGAGTACTTTTAACAATCTGTATGGTTATTTTGATGTCATTTTTTGTGCGGTTATATTGATTTTCAACTTACTGTGTTGTCTTCTTGAAAGTCAAAAACAAAAAGCTGGATCAATTACTCAAGTATTGTACAAAAAGATGTGTCTTGATAGTCCATTTAAAAGCTTCAAGAGAATTGATAGTACTTTTATGAATCTGTATGGTTACTTTAATGTCACTTTTGTGCGGTTATATTGATTTTCAACTTACTGTGTTGTCTTCTTGAAAGTCAAAGTAATGGTAGGCTCCTCTCCGTGTCTCCTTTCTGGCAATTGTAGACAAAGCGTGCATGAGACGGGAACATAAGGGTGAGAGGGTCTCATCATCTGGACCTCTCATCAGACCAATCATATGCTTCACCTGTGACGCCACAATGCTATATGAGCCAAGTTTCTCAATCAGTTGAACTATTTTTTCTGGAAAGACAATAAAATCGTACATAAAATACAAAATAATATTTTTTCAAATCAAATAATCGAATAATCAAAATTGTGAGCAATTTGAATTGTGTCTTAATATTTCATATAGCATGCTACCTCTTGCCAAGCAAAGGCAACACCACCTGCTACTGTTGTGTGTTGATGAAGTTATGGCAATTGGTCAGCGAGCACTGTCTTTTCTTAGTGAGAGAGGGGCTTAGAATTTACTAAGTGAGAGGGATGGGGAGGGCCCTAGAATTTACTAAGTGAGAGGGATGGGGAGGGCCCTAGAATTTATTAAGTGAGAGGGATGGGGAGGGGCCTAGAATTTATTAAGTGAGAGGGATGGGAAGGGGCTCTTCAATCTTGCAAATTTATACTAATTGTAGCAAACTTTTATTGATGCATACAGTTCATGTTAACCAATGCAAATTCAACTTACAAACACATCAAAACCATAGATGCAAATTTTTCCAAACAACACAAAAAGAGATTTCACCAGTCAGTGATGTGTGTCTTTATGATGATGTAATCAAACACAAATACCTGCTTCCATACTTCATGATTTATCGCTACAAAATGGTAGGTAAAAACTAACAAGAGATGTTGTCAAAAACATTAATCTAACCTTGAACTTCAGAGGTAAGATTTTCTCTTTTGTCCAGACAGTCCAAGAGAACTCCAATAATGCCTTCACTACAGCAAAGCATACGATTGTATTCATAGCACAGTGAGATGTAACTGACTGCATCAATGACACTTCTCTCTCTCTCGTGGTCACAAAAAACAGGAAGAAGTTTAAGCAGGACGATAAGAGGACCAGTGTTGTGAATAAAAGATGGTTTATTAGTACTGAAAGGTGATTCCACAACCTGAAAGTTAAGGCAGTATTGACATTGAATGAGGGCAGTATTGAAATTGAATGAGGGCAGTATTGACATTGAATGTGGGCAGTATTGACATTGAATGAGGGCAGTATTGACATTGAATGAGTACATACAGAGACAATATTTGGAAATTTGCAAGGACAACCAGATCTAATACTATTTAATATGGGACTCACTGCGATACAATCCTTGGAACAGCCACACACATACATTTAATTAACATAACACACCTCCACTTAAACCTTGCTCAGCCAGCCCCCATCAGCCAACCATAAGACCCCCTTGGAAAAGGTACCATGCTTCCACTTACACACCATACCCCATCCAGTCACCACTTACCATATCAAGTAAGGCACTGATGGTAGCACCTGATGGAGTTTCCTGCCGTTTGAGTAACCGTCCAAAGCCATGGTAGCCGACCCGTCCTTTGAATATGGCTTTGGCTTTTGAGTTTCCCAGCAAAATAGCGGAGAGAACACACACACAAATATATGGAATGTCATTCTCTTTGTCATCGTTGTCCTATGGGGAAAAAAGTTAGATTTCATCAGAGTATTGATAATAATCTTGATATATCGTGAATTAAAAAAATTAAAATAAAAAAATTAAATGCATTTGAAATTATACCAACATCAAAATGACTGAAACCCAGAAGAGAAAAAAAAGTAATCATTTTATGTGTGTTAACTTACAACATTCTTTTGAAGTACTTGCACCATGTTCCGACAGAGACCAGAGTTTAGATATTCAATTTGTAAACTGAAAATGGTTTCCAATCTTAAGGTATCTGGAATGATTTCTGTGAAGAGATAAAGAGAAAGAGAAGACAAGAGAAAGGGTTAAAAATCAGCAGAAATATACATAACAAAACATATGGACCAAAAATAAACATAACAAAACATATGGACCAAAAATATACATAACAAAACATATGGACCAAAAATATACATAACAAAACATTTGGACCAAAAATATACATAACAAAACATGGACCAAAAATATACATAACAAAACATATGGACCAAATATATACATAACAAAACATATAGACCAAAAATATACATAACAAAACATATGGACCAAAAATACTAAAATCATCACTTTGTGTTTCTTCCGATATTTTGACAATATTGGCAATTAAACAACAACAGAAATAAATGACATATAAGACCACCAGAAAACAAAGCAATGTCAAAATCAACGGATAATCGTGGATATTTTATTTTACTTACTGAGGATAGCTGCTTGGAATGCAGCATTCCATATGGGATCTCCTAAGATCATCATCAAACGCTTCAGCATGTCATAAAGAGAAACTTGCCTCTGGAAAAGAAAATAAAAGACCCAAAACATGATCAGATTAAAAGAAAATGTATTTTTGACTGTTGAAAGAGGAACATATTCTAAGCATCCTTCACTTTTGACCAGACATGTGACTTACAGGTTCACCCCCCCCCACCCCCGGCCCCAAACTGATTCATGTATCTAGTCACAAAGATGAGGTTGGGAAGAGAGGAGTGATAATAGAAAGATTAAGATGGAATTAAATGTACCTGATCTTGTCTCATGACATGACAGATTTTAATGAGATGTCCAAAACAGAGCAGCATAAGTTCTTTGCCCTTTGCATACAGGGTGAGATCTGCCTCTTCTGGTGGCTCGGAGGAGATGACGGCCAGGACAGAATCAATCGTTGGTGGAGTACACATCAACATGGCGTTATCCTTAGAACCCACCAGTATTGCACCAAGCATATCAGCCACTGCTATGTGAAGGTTGGTCTGAGCCAGCAGCTTCCATTTGCCATCTTGCAAGCAAGCTAGAGGGTCAAAACAAAACCAGAAATATTAGAAGCACAGTTAGAAATATGTAATACAACTGGCACATAGGAGTCAACACCAGCAAGAAGATAAGGAACCGGGTAAGGAAAGTGGCACATAGGAGTCAACAACAGCAAGAAGGTAAGGAACCGGGTAAGGAAAGTATAGGAATGGGAATAGTATAGGTATAGGAAAGGGGAATGTGATTAAATTATGATGAATCTACACAGAATAGTGTTTTGAGGTTGAGTGCAATGGGAGTAGCCAACAGTAGCTTAAACAAAACAATTGGAAAAGAAAACATCAGCAAAACAATTTTGTGATATGTTTACAAACACTTTTGAAAATCATCAGATATGTCTTTCTGCTACAGTGACATTGAACTTTGTTATAAGAACCGCCCAAGTTGTGTCTGCACGTTAAAATAAAGAGTAACTGTTCTAGTTGGTTAGTGATTTTACCAATAACCATTTGTGGTACATTAATCTGTACCAAATGGAATGCTTACTCTCTCTAATCATTCAAAAATAAAAGAGAAAGTGAAAAGCTTACCATAAAAGAAGGGACCTATTTCTTGACTTAATATAGCCTGCCTCTGTCTAAGATGATTATTTGGGATGGATGAACTGAAAGAGAAGACACGATTTTAGAATTGTTAAGAGTCATGTCTAGAGGAGTAGTCATCGAATATTCATCACCCCAGACCTAGAAACCCAATGAAAGCTGACAAAGGTATAACAGGGATATTACAAAGTTGTACAGATTAGCATACCAATGATTATCAACGCCAAAGCACTTGTTATGCAGGTTATGTTCAATTATGCAATAAGTTGGACAAATTTACTTCCATAGTTCAAGCATGTGTGATGTCATTAAAGTTTTGAACAGTCAGCTAACATTGCCAAGCAAAGACCATCTGATATTTGTCAGGTTATGTTCAATTAGGCACTCAAGCTGGTGGTACCATATTCTATGGTAGACATAACACAAAGCACAGTGTAAAGTTATGACACAACACACAATGCACTAGGTCACTAGTTGAGATAACAGCCTTGCTGTTTTTCTAGTCTCCTTCATATGTTAACCTTCCTACTATAATGTTATATTGTAATTATCTTGTACAAACATATGAGAAATAAATTTGAAATTGAAATTGAAAAAAAAAATTAAAAATACAAAAAGCATCTGTATCATCTCCCTATCTTTTTTTATTTTTTTTTTATTTAACCATCCTTAAAAGTTAGGCAATAAGTTGAACAAATTTACTTCCATAGGTCAAGTATGTGTGAAGTCGTTAAAGGTTTGAACAGTTAGCTGACATTGCCAAGGATAGACTATCTGATATTTAAGGTCTTTTCTTGAACTATGTAGTCTGAAGTTCACAATAAAAAAGTGCAACCCTTGCGACCATATGAATTATAAACCCTTTATAAGTGAGGATGAAGTTAACACAGTTGTATGCTGGAGTAATATGACGTACTTGTTGGTTTGTCTTCTCCATAGGTGTGAAGGGTCGTACAAACATTCCACAAAATACAGAGCGTGATGGATGAAGTTAACGCAGTGCTCTCGTCTTATTGCATCATCTGTAGTACAAATCTAAATCGAAAGATAAAAAGGATTGAAAATGTCACCGAATGTAAAAATGCAACAGAACACACATGTAGGTACTGAAAGGGAATAGCTAAATAGGTTTATGAAATTAGTTTACAAAGATAACAGCAGAGTATGTGTCAGTGACCAAAGTTCAATACTCATTATATATTCTAACATACTGTGAACAAATAAAGTGAACTATTAATTTGAATTATAAGTAATTTGACACTCTTAGTAATACAATACAAACACTACGGGTTTGAGGGCAAATTTTATGGATTTTTTTCTGGGTTGTACAGACAGCAATTTTGGTTGTCTGAATAGGAAAAATGTAGCAAAATAACAAGGAGGGGCCAGTTAGTACACTGTAGGAGAGATATGTAGGCTTGTTTTATAGAACACCACTTTTCGGCCAGTAAACCTCACCTTTGTGTGGATCATACTGTAGGTCTTTTTTGTTTCATTCCAGTATCTCCAAGGAGGTGGAGGGCAATACCAACTTGTCATTTTCCCTTTTTGGGGGTATTTATTTACAATGCAATCAAACTGTGATGTAAATAACTAATCCAAAGCTGATTTTGGTTGTCCGAACAGAAATTTGGTCACATCGGACAACTCTGACCACTGTTAAAATTTGTCCTGGATTCACTATTACTTGATTTACCATGTGAGAATATAATACATCAACGGAGAAATCTGAGAAAATATCCCACCCTTACCAGACGTAACTTGAAAATAGTCTGTTTACTGTAATATATGGTTGAATATGTACATACAGTAAGACCACCTTGTGTTAAGCCTGCACACTGCTAGACTGATTGCAACCCGACTCAACTTGACAGTCTTTATGGGGAAAATCGTGGAGTACCACTGACCACGATCATGACAGTTTTGGCTTTGGCTTCAGTTGGGAAAACTGAATATGCATTGTATTCCTGAATGGCAGTCGGCAGTGTGCAGCGGATCACTGGAATGTATGTTGCATGTAACCTTAACAAGCACCAGTCAACATACAGCAGTCTGTATGTGTGTGATTATCAGTCGTTTGGTGCGAGGGGGTCAGTTTTTAGAATATAGCATCTGCAGAACTATCAAAAACTAGGTCATAAGGGTCAAGTAGAGTATTGTTGTACATAGTTAGTCGGTCAGAGTGGGGAGGAAATAAGCCAATACAGTCATTCAAAATATGAATATAATTGACCAAACCCAAACATCCTATTTCCTTCAAACATTTATGTTTAGGTAACAAACCAAATGTTGCCTATTTTCCATCACACACATACACAATCACTACAGTCTCTTATAGTTACGGTACAGTCATAAAACTTTTTTCATAATACAGACTTAAAAATTTCCTTAATTTTATTCACATTCTGAAGAATCACAGACCTACAGTATCAATACACTTTAAATCCACTAAATGTGACAGTAGAACGTTCTTCTCCTTTTCAAATTTTATCCTTACAATGTTTCTCTGTTATATTTACACTAATTGAATAACATTAATCCCTACCTTATTAATGGCAGACTCTGTGATGGGAACAATGTGCTTCAGGTATTCACAGGAAGCGATCAATGCAATGTTTTCATATTTTCTGGGGAAATAATTTAAATTCAGTTATGACAAACATGAAGAACAAGCACAAAGTGTGGAACATTCAACATCAGTCTACTCTGAAAAAAATGATACATTGAAGAATAAATTGAGCATGCTCACTCTACTATATTACCATAAATTAGCATAAATATCATTGTAACCCAAGCCACGTAACTTATTGTACATACAATGGGAAATCATTAAGTGAAATGCTAGTTACAGTACAAAAATGCCTGTTAGCACTAACGAGCCTCATTAATTCAAGTGTACTTTTGTGTGACATCCTTTTACTCTTCGGATTTCAAACAAACAAATGTATCCCATTACCTCTAAGGAAATGGACTAATTACTAAAAAGTGTTTTCATTCCAGTGCTTAGTTTCCATTTCATTTCTGACTTTAAAGATTGGTAAGGGTAAACGAATGATTTATTCCTGAGGAACAGGAGAACTTTTAATCAGTCTCGTACCATTGAAGACAGACAATGGTTGCTCTTTAACCATACATGAGCAGTTATCAGCAAGTTAAACAACTCTTACAAAGAAGAAATTTCATATAGTAGAAAAAAAATAATGAAGTTTCACAAAAAACTGCTCTTCAGGGAAGGTAGACCTTGTTCAATGCAGCATTTTGCTATTTAAGGGCAACATTCCCCCAAAGGAACTTGACAAAATTATAAAAACATTGAAACTATAAAGTTGGTAAGATGTAATAGATTACAGGGAAGAAAGGTAACCAATAAAGGGGTGAACTTAATATTGCTGGTGAAGAGGATGAGCCTCCAGCAGTTGTAAGGGCAAACTTGGGATCAGGGAGAGATGTAGTGGGTTATTCCCAGTCTAAATCAACAGCAATGTACTAAGAAACTTCATATTTCTACAATTTACATGATATAACATCGCTGTGGTTGATGAGTCAGTGCTGTAGAAACTCATCACATTTCCAGAACTTCAGAAATCAAGCCATAACTTCCTCTATCTATAACAATCACTTCCAGGTTCAGATGTCTTCAGTACTTTGAGTATACAAATTTTCCAACTGGCATATAAGGCCTGAAAAATGTCTGTAAGGTCATCCCAGGGGACTGGTAAACTGGTCAACCACAGCACACTTTATCTAGTTTGCATGAATATTGTGTATATACAAACATTTTCAATATGATTTACTTTTAATGTAACATATTAATGCAGCAATTTCTAAGAGAGCAACTTTGTATAGAAGGATAGACATAATACCCTAGAGATATGTTTTTATACACATCATATTGTTTTGATGTACATGCCAGCCTGGGTCAGGGTGGGTACAGCCAACAACCCAGGGTCAATAAACGAGCCTGGGGAAGCTTGAGATGAGGTATAATGCATTTACCTTTTCATAGTAAACTTAAATATAAAGGAAGCGTTGTTCTTCCAGGGGCCCAACCAAGGAACTACAGAGTTTGTTCAGAAATATTTTTAAGAATCACATTTTGTTATCAGCAGGCTGAAAACAAAATGACAAACGGTAAGAGAGTTCCATAAACTAATTTCAATTCAACAAGAATTTATTCAAACTGTACGTTTGTTGGACGGCCTAACATTCAAGTCCTAGCAAGATCTTTTTTGGAAGGAAGTATGAAATGCTAGATGGACAGCAATTTCAATTCTAGTAGGATCTTTATGGAAGCTGTATGAATGTCTGAGGGTAGCCTCAAAAAGGATATCAACATTTTCCTAGCATTCCTCTGTGGTCTTACCTGCATAGTACTATAAGAATCCGTAAAAAGTCTGTCATCTTGGAGAAACCTTCTGTGGTCTTTGACATTTGGTCAAAGGTCTGTTCACATGTCTTCAGCTCTTGTAACAATACTTCCAGAAGATTGTTAGGCAGATCATCTAGTCCTGGACCAATTGGGGATGGTTTGCTTGAAAATAAACATCATAAAGAAATAAATAAATTCAACAATCACATAACTTAGTGTCTACTGTATATCCATAGCAAGTGCTCATTTCTCACAGCTTCCAGATGGTCGTATATTTGTAACATTTATAACATTAATTTAGTTGATCGAACTTAGGATACTATTTGTGTGTACCGATTGTAGAGACGTGTTAAAAGCAGCCCCTTGTCAATGCCAATATATATAGGTAATTGTTAGTGCCTTGTAATTAGCATCACACAAGGATGTTTAATATCCCACGGAAGTCTGTAACTTTAAACATCAAATATCAGCAATTATATCTACACAGATTTATGACACTACTAACAAATGTAGCAAATATAGCCTGTTCCTTGCAAAAAGAACCAGGGAGAAAAACAAATACATAATACGAAACATCACTTGTACATTAAAAGCAATCTTCTTGAATCTCACACATTAATAATAAACATGTTCTGTGAGACTATCAAGAGATGGATAGATCTGTCCTGAAGGCACACTAAAGTTGACTCTCTCAATTCATCATGGCCACGTTATTTTATAAAAGAAATCAAAAGAAGTCCTTTAAGGTTAAGTCCTGTGTGGCAGTAAACATTTCACTGCAAATCACACTAACATTTCCAGCTTCTTCAAGAAGGTGTTTAACTGAATTCCTGAGTTTCGTGGACTATTATCATTGAACAGTATCCTTGTATTGACATTACACAGCTGTACAAATATCTAAACCATGAACCCACAGGTCCTACAGGATGAAAGAAAGTAGTGAACTTACCCATTTTTAACATGGTGGCAGTCCACATCAACCAATGCACCATACTTATGTAGAAAACAGCTTATGAAATCCTTCAAGTGTGATGGGTCATTCTGAAGAAATACAATGCAAAGGCAGGGTAAAATTATTTTTTATCCAAAGACAGCTGTATGAGTCATTTCAACTGCATTTGAATGACAAATGATTCACAGTCCTGTTGAACAGAGTGTAATTTTGGAATTTTTTTTAACTTTTCCCCTTCTACAATATTTCAGTTTACGTAATGAAATGATGTTGTGATTTGAAACAGGAACTGTTCATTATCGCATCGACTTTTTTGGCACTGTGAGGCTCATGTTAATAATTCTTTAACTTTCTGTTTTGGTTTCCAATATATTCAAGGGTAGAATGTTATTGTTTCGATCCTATAACCAATGCCATCGCTAGGTCTTCATGAAACCAGCTTCATTATTTGGTTCCTTGCTGGAAACAAAGGCACCTATACAGTCAGGTTGGGGTTGTTTATATGTGTGTCTGTGCTTGAAGGGGGGGGGGGGAAAGAATCTCAAAAAATGGGTACAAGAGCCATTCAAATAATGGATGTTGGGCATTCCTGTTACTACAGTAAGGAATGCGACCTAAACAGAATTAAGTATATCTATGTCAGGGTAAATTTTGTAGGGAATTTTTCCTGGTTGTCGGTCAGACAACCAGCGTAACCAAGGTGTAACTCTTGGTTGACAGAACAGCACATTTGTATAGTACTGCAGGAGAGATGTGTAGGTTTGGCGAATAGAGCATCAGCTTTGGGCCATTAGAACTCCCATCTGATGGGTGGATCATAGGCCCAGCTAGTATTTGTGTTTTATTTCGTTTTAGATCTCCAAAATGATTATAAGAGGGTGATGCCAATTAATTATTTTGGGGGTATTAAGTAACAATGCAATCTGAATTTGGTGTAAACAACTAGGTTTCCATGGGGATGATCTCTAAATGTGATTTTGGTCGTCTATCTGGTGATGGACCATTCAAACTTGAAGGTTTGTGTAGTGAACGTTTCATAAAAATTATGCACTTTTCTAGACAATGAGGATGCACTTTTCTCGACAATGGGGGGGGGGGAGGGGCCAAT
>JAAAKB020250761.1:0-19524 GCA_010014835.2 Apostichopus leukothele | reverse complement strand
CTTAAATGTTATATGTCAACATTTATATGACGGCCTTAACCCCCCCCCCCCCCCCAAAAAAAAACGCGAAATTGATCCTTTTTACACGACTGTTCCTCGAAAATATATTATTACATCACTTCTACGCTTCATTTCTCATTTTGCGCAAAGAGTTCCTTGTATATTAAAAAGAAACGAAATCCTGCCACCCAAATACAAGAAGAACATTATGTAGAAGATCCAACAGAGAAAGAAACCTATCCAGACGATCGGAAGGAAGATTACTACTCTGACGATGATGATAATGTGTACGATGCTTTCGTTTGATAGATAATATGTATCATTCAAACTATAAACATTTCAGTAGTATATTTTTAGAGAACCTGCAAAGCCCTAAACAGACTAGAGATATTGCTTGTCACGTTCATACATATTTTTGGTGAATTAATGTACTAAAAGTATAAAGAGCAAGAACTTACTACATTGTCAACGTTTTAGGCATTATAATGACCTAGCAAACCAGGTAGCGAATGGATGTAGATAAATAAACATCAGTTGGTAACAGTCAAATGGCCTGTATCTTTATGAAGATTAAAGATGCACACGTTAGTATTATAGTTCTTACCAATTGATAGAACAATGTAATAATGTCATTTAATTTTAGTGGTCATAATTTACCAATAAATTTCATATGAAGTAAGTGTTTACTAAGTGTCATTTCTCATAGATATATAAATATTAATTTATATCTATATATATGTAAAGAAAAATATGTATAAAGCATAAAGAACAATAAATAACGAAGAACATCGCACAAGGATAGGGTAATACGGTAACTTGCCAGTAACTTCTCAAATAGCTACCTTGAATGATGCAACATTGAGGCAATGGTTTCCAGAGAGAATTTACTCGAATTCTCACATATTGTTTGGCAATATAGCTTCTAAAAGTGTAAAGGTTATCAACTGACCTAGTGTTATAATTGTGTATATTTGCTTGGAGTAGATTATTAACAATTCTGCAAGCAAAGTTCGTCATTTTAGTAATGCATTAATACTGATGTTATTCTGTTAACTTTACTTCATGGTAATTTTGTCAGACTGTAGAATTGTATTTCTCCATGTAACTTTGTCTTTTTGCTCAGCTTTTCAATTATCCAAAATACCTTAATAATTTTCAAAATGTTCAAGATTTAAGCCAAATAATGCTAATGCTTACTTTATTATTCAAATAATTCATACTATTGTTTCAGGGCATCATGGACTTTTTGCACACTATTGAATATGGTTCATTATTTGCATACGTCAACTTTGACTTTGCTCCTATTATTACATAGCGAAATGAATTAATACTGATTTTATTCTGTAAACTTTACTCTATTTTGAGCTTATTTTATCTGACTGTGTCTCCTCTGTATATGTTACAAATAGAATTATTCATTACTCAAAAAGAGTGTTTCTTATGTGACTTCCCAAAGTCGGTTCTCTAACCTAACGGGATATAGTATTTCATGTAGAGATATTAGAGACAACATTGGAGACATGGTAATGTTGCATTATTGTGTGATTATGGGATCTATGTGAAAATACAAAAGGAATAATAATGAAACAATGAAATGAAATAATAAAACTATCAACTAGCAAATGTATGCAAAGTTCTCAGTAGGACGTCCCACTATCAGTACATAGTATGTAGGTGAACCTAAGTGGAAATTCTAGTAATCCTTGCCAGGGATTTTGAGTTTAGGGACGAGCAATTTAGAAAAGGGCACAAACAAGGTCTGGTAACTTGTGATGCTTGTGTATACTTTGCCGTAGACCAACTGGGGTGGGAGGCACATTAATCATTACCCCCCCCCCCCTCCCTATGTTACAACTTGTCTAAGGACATGATTAACAGTAATATTAGGTAAAACAAGTCGTAAGAAAAATACAAATGTCGACTCCGTAGCAATCCGATGTAGGATGAATGATCAATCATACCTAAGTATCCCAATTAATATATGGAGTTGAGACACACAACATGTATTATCCAGAGAACATGTTTTGGATATGGGCAACTAGTCGACAGTACTTAGTGCGTCTGGAGACAATGAACTATGTAGGATCTTTGCTTTGATGATACTCAATATGCAAACAGCCAAATGTACAAAATACGAGCACGAACACTCATAAGCACGCATAATTCTTATGAAGATATAGTATAGATCCGAGGGCGCTGTAACGTTATTGGGGACAGAGACATTAATAGAGAGAATTGCGAGGCAGAAGGGTTACAGTCGCGTCATTCGAAGTGCCGTTTTTGCATCCGTCATCAAGTTCTATACCGACACGTGATTGCAGCAAAACACTAATAATAGGTTGCCGTGGGCTTTAAATGTACTAATCCCCCATAGACATTAAAAGAAGGAACAATTTCTCGTTTCTTATAAATATTAAGGACTCCAAAAATACATGTTTTTCTCCACAAAACAACAGAACACGCTAGGAGATGTTCAATGATATTTGTCCTTATGGAACATGAAAGCTATCGAAAAATATGTTCTATCGCATGATTGTACTGTATTTAGAATTTCCCCACTGACTAAGTTAGGGCTTAACTTTTGTGGAATGGTCAGAGTCGAATGACGAATTTTATATAGGAAGGGAATGCAATGGAGTCGTTGAAGCCGACTGCTTTGTAGGGGGATTTAGGGTCTTGCACAAAAAAAAATAGACGTCAATTGATGCATTCTGTGACATATTTAGACAAAAAATAGGTCTATATAAGCAGGCCTAACCGCAAGGTTTTGTTTAATAAATGCGTTGCGAACGCCACTGACCCGCCTCAAGTAATATTCGTTCCTGTGTGAAAAATTCCCTCACTCGAATACTCTGACACCCATCATTAGGGGTTACCTTTAAGTTTTCAATGGATACAAATTGGCGACAATGTGTGCGTTGTCACAAATCTCTCAATCCCTCTAAAAAAAACGTATGAAGAGAAAATTCCAACTAGCAACTTGACACCATATTAGACTGTTTGTGCTAGTTAACGATCGCAACTTAGCACGTAAACGTATGACGACTGAATTACTGACATATAGACTGAATGAGCCACACTGTTAGGAATGTATGTTTACTATTCTCAATGAGTAATCGATAGATTATACCACGAAATCTTTGCGAGTGGCTTACGTGATGCAAAATATATTTACGTTTAATTTTAAAGTCAATTTTGGCGTAGGACAACGCATCAAACCGTTCAAACTTTTCGGTTAATATTACGTAGGCCTATATAAATCTACAATAATTTACCAAACACTCATGACTGTATAAATATTAGGAATGTGATTCTCTAATTCTAAACTTGGGCATATTTTGGGGCTGATTGTTGTTGGTGGTAACCTGAAATAAAATATGTTGGATTCTTTTACTACATTCGGTAGGGTTACGGTTAGCTGATATGCAAGCTAGTATCCAATACACATGAACACATGGTTACTTTTGCCTTTCTAACTCTCAAGTTTGAAGCAAAAAAGGATACAGATTTATAATAGTCAACTATTTCAACTGAATTTCGTTTCGGTTTCAGGATTTTACAATTGCTCAGCACAGCCACAGTGTAGAACAATAACATTTGCCTTGATCTTTGACGGAGATTTGATATGCTCAAAGCTAACACCTATTCCCAACTTTTATAACAGAAAAACATGCTTGCTAAAACTGGTGTTCATCCAGGAACGCAATAAACATATTATTTTTGGTAGGAAAACAGGAACTTGACAAACTTATATATCAAGGTGTTAATTAAAATACTGAATGAATTTAGGTTACTGTTCTTAGATTTAAACATTACGCCACTGGTGTAATTTAATTTTTTTTATATCGTTCTAGTTCTTCGTCTAGTAAACTATGTTAGAAAAATATACAGAAATAACTGCACAGTAAAAGAACATATTGAAACTTTGCAGACTTCTGTAAACAACATTATTTTACCTTGTTGTATTCACATTCTTCGTCATGGCGATACTCTTGATTCCCAATTCTCCTCCTGACGTACATGTAGTTATTTCCTTTATTTCAGACTGACCTTCCTTGCAAAATACCTGAAGACAAACTACTGGAGAGCAGCTATCTGTAGATTTCATGACAATCTGCAAATTGAACATTCATGGTTGCTGTTGTAAGCTGTGAGTGGGGATTTCTTTGTATTTTACATAGAAAACCGTAAAGTGGTTTAACTTATTGATCTGTGATGAATACTAAACCATATGTAAAACCAAGACAATGATGTACATATATCTAAAAGTC
Source organism: Apostichopus leukothele (assembly GCA_010014835.2). Classification (NCBI taxonomy): domain Eukaryota; kingdom Metazoa; phylum Echinodermata; class Holothuroidea; order Aspidochirotida; family Stichopodidae; genus Apostichopus; species Apostichopus leukothele. The sequence continues at coordinate 15,253 of JAAAKB020250761.1, read as the reverse complement.
ACACTACAGTATATTATTACACAGTATTTCAGTTGGCACATACAAAGGAAGGTTATCTACGTAACATTTACTTCTTAGTTAAAGCGTTTAATATATTCTCGACCTTGATAATCACCGGGCGTGAGGAACAGGGGCAACGACGGACTCGAGATCTGATTGACATAAATGTGACGGATGGTAGGTTGCTACGAGAACGATGATATTTGATGCCACGGAGACCAAATTCAATGATGGGAAGGGACCTGGGAAGGTATTTTGCTTCCTTATTGCAACCATTAAAAGTACATTGTAAGTTCATTAGTTTTCTATTTGATTTTACCCAAACGAATCAAACGAACGTGATTTGAAGTACATGAGCATATTAATTGCGCTTCAGAAGTACATGGCACCTCATATAACTGTCAGCGCAAAAAGTTACAATACCTTCTACTTTTAAGGGTCGATGACGTAAAACGTAATTTAGGGCTATAAGTAAAATATTCTTCACACGATTCCTTTCCAGGAGTCATATCAAAGTGCGAAAGTCGAATCGCGATATATAAGTAGCCGTACGCACATTGGTTAGAGCTAAACATTGAAAGGGAAATCGTGTGTTCTGTTTCAATTCTGTTTTACGTAGTTAATAGGTTATGTTAACAATCTATCTTCAATAATTGTTTCACATATCAGAGGCAAATGTTAAGAACTAACTTGAATAAGTGAAAGCAATCAGCCATAAATGACAAGACAAGAAAGAAAAAGCTAGTTCATTGCAAAACTTAATTCTCAAAGCATCACCATCGATGTATTTCTTGTAACCATCTTGCTTTCAAGATAAATTGTTTCCGATAGTGCTGCAGATAGTTCAGTACGGAATACGGCTTTTCTCATTCTTTTATGATTCGTCGACATCCATAAATTGCATCACTTACACTAAACCTGCATGGTAAGTGATTAAATTACTTTATTATTTGAGCCCTTATTCACACTTTCTAACTAAGACTGTAAATAGAAATGCGTCATATAATAACACTGTGTTGTCATACCTTTTGGGCTCTTAATTTCTTTGATTGTGTTGATAGTGATGTACGTTATCTTTTTTGTCTTTCCTTTCAATAAACATGTTAAAACATTGCTTTTCATCCATCAACATGGTGTTTTTTTTTCGTATCCACATTATGTACTTCTGTATGAGCATTGTATAACTAGATTTCGTTCATGAGCAGACGTTCGTTCCTTTTATTTGTTTAAGCACTTTCCCACCCAAACGGTGAGTGCTTGGGGCATAACACAGTTGTATTCTGAGAGACATACAGCGGCATGTACCATCAATTACACCATATCAAATACGAAAATGCTAAATACCGTCGAAGAGAGTGTTGCACTTTCCTGATATTAACAAATTATACATGCAAGCTGTTGCTCCTGATTATAGCTGTACGCCAATCACTGAGTAAAACAATGCTCTACGGTATTTCATTAATATGATTCAAAAACTTTATATCTGACCAGAATTTTGACATCAATGACCAACAAGTGGCAATGATCCCCATGGCCTGTTACACTATCAAATGTCAACATACAGTGAAATGTTCATAATCACCACACGGTTACGAACCTTTCAAAGGTTTTCTTTGATAATGAGCACAACGATCTAGTCATCTTATCTGTTTGTTATTAAATTACTTTAACATATCAAACTTCCCGGAATAAAGTTTTACTTCCGTCTATTGATACTCAAAATGTGTCTCTTGATTTCTCCATGAGCTATTTTCGTCCAGGTTCGTTGCGTTCCGGTGGGAAGTTTCGTTTCATCATGAATATAAGGTGTACAGTGCTGATAATCACATCTTTGGTGGTCATAACACAATGTAAGTTTAAATTAGAATATAGATATACCACTGACATTCTCCATGCATTTTTGACAACTCTTGTATATAAGAGTGTTGGGATTAAAAAACAAAGTGACAAACAATTGATTATACTTTCATCACTATTATAAGCTGGAAGACATTTAGAAAATATATTCTTAGTAGTTCATATGTTCTTACCAACTTAATGAAAAGTTGTCGTGACTTTTAGTTTTACTTTCATAGAAAAGAATAAGCAGGAAGACTTTAAATATTACACAGAAGAAATAAGCGTAATGAACTTTGATTTGGCTAGAAATACTTTTTATTTGTCCTCAGGCAATTCCGAATTCGTTGAAAATTCCGCGGTGGTTGGTAATTCCATTGAAATGATTTGCAACTGCAGAAACTGTTCTCAGAATCGGCCTGTCTGGCGGTTTAATGGTCGAACTGTATTTGCCGATGGCTTAAAACCAAGTGACATAGGACTCGACAATGTGAAAGGAGTCTTTCTTACCGCCACATCTTCGGCTTTGAAAATTGAAAGATCCATATCCAAAAATGAAGGAAACTATACCTGCAAGAACAGCATGCATAATATTATAGTATACAGGCTTCATGTTACACGTAAGTACATCTTCTGCATATAAAGGAGATACTTGGCGTTATGTATTTTAAGCTCTCTTCTGCGTGACCCGTCTAAACGGTCTTGACAAACTAGTGGTGATATGTATTTCCAATAAACACTTGAAAAACGTTGACCTTTTCAAGCGACCTATATTGTAGATCACCATGTTCCTCTTTATGTAATATCTACAATGAGTTTCAGCAATGCCTTACTTTCTTTTCAGGGCCTAAGGTTTTCATACTATGTGGAAAGTCAAAATGTCCAAACAAACTACCTTTTGATCCATCACATGTATTTGAATTCAACTGTTACAGTGATCAACTGAAACCAAAGAGTACCTTTACATGGAATGTTAACAATGTCACATCGAAAGGAGTAACAACAGATACCTTTCACAAACTGCATGGAGATAACACGACATCGATTGGGTCCACCTTGAAAACCAGTCTACCCGAACTAGTTACAATTGTTAGTTGTTCGTTGGGGGATGCTTCCAGTGTTATATTTGCACATGGTAATAAAGTTGCATTCTCATCCCTGATCAAATTAGAACATTACAAAGCATATATCCCAATCAGAAGAATTTGGGATTCCTCACAGTAACTGACAAGTTTGTTTGAATAATTGTTTTCATAATTTGGTGTGATCTAAATCTTGATTAAAACTTATATTCGTCGTGAAACAGCATGAGTGGTTGTTACTTATTTGTGTTTATTTTTGATTAGATATTCTATCTCACTCTGAGATATGAGGATACCATTTTTGTCTCATATGCGAATAATTTCCCTTAGTATTAGCAGAATAATAGTAATGACAGAAACATTTTCTTGAACTTTCAGTGACGGAACAAGAGAGTAATAATGGAACATCGACTGCATTGATCTTAGTAACAATTCTCATCATTGCTTTACTCGTCGGAGCGTTTGTATTCCGGAAACACAAGAACAGGGGTAAGTTTGTGATATGTTAGGAGATATTTTCATTTGTAGAGAACCTACAAATCCATTATAAATCATGTTTTACACTTTGATGGTTTTTTATCAACTAGAGGAAAGGATTATGGAGAGGATTACGGTCATTTCAAAACTGACCAGAAACTAGTTTTATGATTAAGATTAGTGTGACATATTTTAAGGCTATGATATTTTCTTTTCTATAACCAGTATGTGAACAATAAACAAACTTATAAATAAAACATGCTACTAGAGATTTAAATTCTTTAACATTTATTTTCTGGTATTTTTCACAGTTTTGTCAACACTGCCGAGGTAAGAATCTTATTATTATTATTTTCATAATTCCACCTATTGAAAAACAAGAAAATATGCTGTAATTAATACGTAATGCATGGAAACCGCGCAAGGATTTAAAGTTAATGTTCGAGGCATTACACTCTTTCTCACGCAGGTGTCTGAATACCAGGAAATCGGGACGTACTTATCAAAACCAGCCGAAAGCCCATATCAAGAGTAGACCGCGCTTTGGTAAGTAAAATCACGTGACCTTGTATTGTAGCGACTCTCCTCTCATTTCGCTTGTTATTAAAAGTTAGGAATAAAACTAATGACTAAACTTTGACAAGCTAGCAATTAAGGCAATCATATATCATAAATATATTCGTTGAGTTGGCGTAAAACTATCGTGATTTTTAGTTTCTCCTTATTTTTTCTACAAGAATAATAATTAGGTATATTTAAGTATTTCGGTGCTGCCTATATTCCAGTGGTGCCAAATAAATATTGCATACTAGGCATATTATTATTTATTGGTTATGTCACATTCTTGAAATTGTAAACTTGAAATAAATATTTCAAATTCGTACTAGCCTACTTGTCCTTCAAAATTTTGTTGATAGCATTTTGAGAAATGTTAAAACCGTTTACCTATTCCCGTTCTATTTTAGAATATGAAGATATTGCGAAACAGATTGATCTTCGGTCCTTTGACCGAAAGAGTATTTGTTTCCGAGGTAACATCTCGATTTCGCCAACAATTAAACAGTGGTCTGGAAAAGTGAATTTAGGCGGTAACGAGAAGCAAGATGTTGTCATTTCCTTTATACAAGGTTGGTCATGAAGTTTAGGTACTTTGTAAAAGCACTTGCTATGGTAGCACAGTTCTTTTCATTTCTTATGTACAAGGTTATTCATCACTATTTGTCAAATATGCTAGACATCGATTGCTTTGGTTATAGAGTGTAGAGGAGGTATGAAAGATTGCATTAGTTCAAAATGTTTAACCCGAAAGAAAAATAATAAACGTCAATTTATCATGTACTTACTGATTTGTCGTATCATTTTTGTATCCTTCGTGAACGATTTCCACGCATACTGTATGCTGCTTGCACGTTAGTTATTAACTATTCATCAATTCCACTTTACCTCTGTTCACTTTCTAGACGAAGAGCCAGGTGAGGCGAAAGAGCTATGGAAAACTTGCTCAAAAGTCAAATTTTCAATTCCAGAACACCCAAATATTCTCAAAATGATCGGGTACAGTTCTTATGAAGGTAATGTGACACAATCAATTAAAACCAATTCAACCTGAACACTTTAACAAGATATACCGAAATTAAATATAACTCACACCTGCTATAGCAGGGCCAGTAAAATCAATTTAAAGGTTAGCATAAGTTTCACACGTATAAATGGAAACGAGCCAAAGTGTTAAAAGAACAAGCTAGGAGTTTAAGAATGATTCTCGTTACACTATTATGTATCAATGTTGGTATTATTGTATGCATTTTGTTGATTTTTTACAGGAATCTTCTACCTGATACAAGACTACTATGGCATGACATCATTAGATTTTTGTCTAGTGACCGAGTACAGCAACTGCTCTATGGCAGAGACTGACCTTTCCGTTGATGCATGTCTAGGATATGCCTATGATATCGTTAAAGGCATGGCTTATTTAGACTCACATCGGGTGAGGCTTTGCTAATAAACCAAGTTCTTATAACCTTAGTAATATAAATTGACAATACGTTAATTATTTTCCTTGATAACATATCATTCAATTTTTCTTACAAGTCGTTTTATTGGGTTGTTGTTTGCTTTATACATTAATGACATTGAATCTTTTACTAATTAACCAGTACCTACAATAACGTTTTCAATAAACGAATGAAGTTTGTAGAATGTTTACTATAGTGGTAAATGCTAATTTCACTTTCCACAATTGTAAGTGCCATAATATTCAACCCACTAACGTAAATTATAGTAACATTTAAAGTGAAAGTGTATTCAGTTTGAGGTAACTTATTATTATAAATTACATTGTTATAACTCATGCATATTCTTTTGGTCATTAGTGTTGTCATCCGGGACTTTGCTCCAGGAGAATTATGGTCAACAGCTTTGGAATTTGCAAACTTTATTGTTTCTGTTCTAAAACCGACGTTGACGCATTTTTGAAATTAATACTACTAAAGGTAGGCGTATTCATTTAAAAATTCAATGATTAGTAAGAAAACTTAGAAGGTAGATAGTATCCTAATAAATGTACGAAAAAAACATTCCCAGATTGAGCAATGTACAAAAAAACAACATTTCCTGATGTTTTAAATGAGCAGTTCTATAACTGACAGTGATATACCATTTCACTCTTGAAGGACGCCGAAAATGAATGGGTTCTTCCACCAGAGTGTAAATTACCTAATAGATATACAGAAGCCAGTGACGTTTGGGGCATAGGCTTTACATTCTGGGAAATATTCATTGGAGGTAAGTCTTTGAATTAGCTCCATCGCAAACATATGACAGATATTTTCTACCTGAAAATAATAACATGCTTTTACCTAAGTGTGATTAGCGAAACCCACCGATTGCCGTGAAGGAGTTCTTTATGAGTTTTACATTTTAATGTGACGTTATAATCTGATGTTCATTAATTAAAGTTAACCATTCCAAAATGGAGAAAACACATTTTTAGGTCGATAAGACATCGACATTATGACATATTGATGAACAACATTGAGTAACATTTGGACACGGTTGCATTAAACAACAAACAGTACAATTCTACATGTAAAATTAATTCAGACATTAATTTAGACGATAAGCAACATTTAATTTCCTATTGGTATGATATTTTTATCTCAAGAGATAGAATCATTACGTAAATACGTATTACTGGAAAATGACGAACTCAAGAACGAAATGGAAGCAGTCGGCAAACCCGTATTTTGTCCCGATCAATTGTGAGTGGGTTTTTTTCCATCTAAATTAATTTTGGAAAGTAAGGTAATATAACATTGATGTCGTTTAGCATGCGTTACTATCATTCGACATAATCGGCTTGTTTATGTATATTTATGTGTATTTATGTTATTATGTATATAAATTAATTACACTTTCTGAAAATGTAGGGGAGCTGCTACTTAGACCTGTTAATTTGATTAATATGATTGTATGCTCAATAATCTGTAAACGTACACGTGGGCTACACTAGTTGGAAATTATTCTATATCTTTTGAAAACACAACAATGTCACTTGAAGAGTAATAAACAAAGAAAACAAAGAAAGTTGCATGATATCACTATGGATTGGCCAATGTATAGTTTTGAAGTAAACTGAATCCATTTCACAATATGATATGTAAGCAACGGCAAAAATCTGTCAAAATAGAGCATTGTTTAATACAAGTGAGAAAGCCTACAGTGAAATGACATCCTTCCTTATTGGTTAAAAAAACTCTTGACATACAATCAGTGTCCACAGCCTAGTTGTATATATGTATTAATATATACCTTTTGACTTACGTCCATATGACTACCCTGAAATAAGACACTCTAATAAAAACCTTTAAAACATTCATAGGTATAGGCATAATAATGTAATGTGTGTGGATATACCATGTCGTATTCTTTGGTAATAATGTGCTTAACATACGATCATATGAGCAGCTTAGAATGTTTAAATGACATTGACTATTCCAATACGATTTTTGAAGACGTTTACCTTCAATGTGTTCCAGGTAAAACATGGGTTAAACACGTTTCCTCACTTAATGCGTTCATTCTATTATTTCTTTCTATGTTTAGGTGGGAAGCGATTAAATTATGTTTCTCAATCCGAAAAACAGACCGTCCAACTATCGAAGCACTAAACAGTCTTTTTCAGAATCCTTCAGATGTCGAACATAGAGAGAAACAACAGGTTGAAGATGTAATTCTTCTTTCTTATTTACACTACATTAATTCAGTAACGCTCCATAACTTTATCAGACCAAGTTTTCTTTTTAACCGCCCGCAACGGTATTAATATAGATTTGTAGTTTTCGACTGCGATTTCTAACTTTACTATAGTGTCAGTAAAAGTTATGTGTTAACGACAATATGTATCACATATTCCTGAGTTTGTTTAGATGTTTTTAATATGTTTAATATTTAGTTTAAGCTGTTCAATTGTTACACAAAGGTAGTGCAAATATGGATAACAGTTATGAGATATATTTCTGAGAATAAATTTAACACGTAACGGTAACGTGTGCTTGTCACTCCACTGTTCGAAAATAATGATGAGTTAATATTAGTAACACGGCTTTGTGCGTCTAGGTTTCGGAAAGGTTAAAACTTACTACAGGTTTATGTCTTTGTAATGATATGCCCATCTTAAGTAAGTAGGTTATCATAAAAAAAAATAACATTTCAAAACTGAAACTAAAATTCCATTTTTAAATAACCTATTATGTCACTTCGAGTTACAGAGTAGGAAACTGTTGAAAATGTTTCACCCAAAATTTCGACGCTGACGATTTTATGTCAATTTCACGCAATAATGCAAGTTTTCTTAAGACCATTATAAGTTCATGTACTGTATATCTAGTTAATGAAACCAAATGTATTCTAGAGACAGCAGAAAGTGACGGGATCCAGTATACATAACGTCATTTGAACAACATAAATTTCCAATTGAATTAAAGTAATATTTAACCATGCCGGTGATGCTACCTACATCAATGCTACTTGTTTATCATGAACGATTTTGAAATGTGTCTATAATTATCAATTGACTTCGCAACACTGCTATTTTCATGCAATGTTATTTCTTTTAATGGATAGCTGATTAACAGCGAAACGTAGGAACGCCACGTTCGGTACGACACGATCATTGTTGATAACTTTTATGTGACGATACATTTGAAACAGACAGTAGCATCAAAGTGGCGTAAAAATGGCATGAAGTATTTACTGTTTACATCCTCTTTTAAGTTTCCCATTTAAAGTGTATAGAAAGGGGTGGATATTTAACATACGTTTCTACGAACATCAGTACCAGCTACAAGCAGTGTGTAAGCAAGATTATGGCTTCACGACCAAATATTTTAAGTAAAAGAAAAGTGTGTTGCATCGGCATTTATGTTTTATTATTATTATTATTATTCTTAAATTATGTTTTATATCTTTTTTTCACTATTCCAGGAGCCTCTGACTAGTACCACGGTTAACGGTGACACTGTTTCTGACACTGAAATCTATCTCGCAGAAGATACTGCTAAAAATAGATGTGTAGACGACGTATATGATTTTGAAGGTTGAACTCAAGAAGTGATTTTGTTCTTAAAATGTTGTGTTGAAAACGCATGACAGTAAATGATCAACTCAAAACAAATAACCTAGTTAGTGAATGTAAATACGCAATTGATATTATATTCTTTAATTTGCCTAGATGTGTGACGATACTTTCCTTTAATGTTTCCATATTTTGTATAATTACAGTTTGTTCCAATAAGTTTGGATCTTTAAAGTATAGAGTTATGAATATGTTTAAAATGATCTCAATGATTTTGTCTAATTTGATATAGTTTATTTGTATATTGGCACGGATAATGTAGAATAATGTGATTTTCATTCCACCTAAGCTCGGTTGGTAGAAACAATAACACATTCTAATAAGTAGGCCCACTTAAGCGTTTACTTTATTGTGCATATCAGAGTAACGAGACTGTTATATTACTGTATTAATTGAGCCAGGTAAGGCTTATCTCGTAAGGTAGCATACGAATATTAAAAGCCCCATTGACTTTAACACTAAATCATAAAGTAAAATGGTCTGCAAGTCTAGATAGAAGTTCTCACTAGCTAAACATTAATCATCACTGGATAGCTGAAAAATTGGCATTTCATAGAATTATCAATTTGTTGTATCATGAACGTGTAGATATGAGAGCCTGAAGTCTTCATCAGTTGTAGAAAATCTATTTACTCAGTAGTAAACAATTTCCATACACTGCTCCTAAAGGGAGGCCTAAAGTGGTTTAAGTTTGCTTCTGCTTAACCAATTGTTGCACCACATGTACTTCCATTCATCTTTTCAACATCCGGGTCCAAGTCATCCAGTCAAAAGTGATGTTCTCCTCCTGTTTTTCGTTTTTCCCTTTTCCCGAAGGAGAACACTTGGGTGGATTGATATAGACTCCAATAGTAGTATTCCACTGTAAGCCAGCGATAAGCTCAAAATGCACCTTTAGTCATTAAATCGTGTTAACCATTGAACCATATTGATCTTATTCATGTGTTAAGAATACTTAAAATATCGATTTGAAGAATTTGTTACGAAGTACAACTTAATAATTGCACTTTTAATATTACCAAGAAAACTACGGAACAACACCAGTTTACCATTGTTTTTGTCTCCTTTGTATTGCATATCAATTATTGTTCTGAAAGTAATAACGAAATGGTACACTACGTGTTATTAAATGTAGATTAAGCGCAACTATAATGAGAATAGTAAATTCAAAACATTGAATTTATATTTAAACCTTTTAAATGCAAAAGGATTACCGTTTCGGTCGAAAAGGTCTTTCACTTACCGTAGGCCTACATAGTTTTTAAAAGAGAATAACATCACCATTCACTCGAATGTCAGAAATATTCCATAAAATTTAAAGACCATAACTATCCTTTTGATATGCGTATGAAATACCGCACCATGGTTGGTCACAGTGTCTAACAAAACCATTTCTATGGTTTCAAACATCATCAGGCTTATAATTGCAGTTAAAAAATATACTGCAGCCATACATCTTAAACATCGAAGGAAGCCACTTGAGACTGTTAATACACTATCAACATTGGTAACTTTTAAACCCCCAGAACTAATTGGATTTCTAATCGCAGAAAGTTCAACCTTCTCTCGATTCACAGCCTAAATAAAAAAAAAACAGTAATGCATTCAAACTCTTTGATGAAAGCCTCCGGTGGGTTCGGTAAATCAATAAATAGTTATACCAATTGAGAGATTTTAAACGATGAAATTACGGCAAATATGAGTCAAATCCCGACTGGTCCAGATTCGGTGGCTATTCTTGAGACGGAATAGTTTGGGCTGGTAATTACGACGGAATATGTCATCACTGCTGTGCTTGAAAACAACACCTAACATAGTAACAGGACACAAGGTAAATTCCCTTACTAAATCAGAGAGAGATATTTGCCTTTTGCCAATGAGAGGGCCCGACGGGAAATGAATCTTTAAGCAAGGTAATTGTTTTAAATTGCCCAGAACAGAAATTAAATCATTAAAAGTAACTCTGTTACCATGAAGAAGAAAGTTTGTTTCGTCAGCATATTGGAGTATACGACTTTCAGTACCGTTAATTGTAATACCATTAACAGAAGTAGAATGAATAATTTTTGAGAGCAAGGATCTCTGCATAAATAATAAATAAGTACGGGCCCACAGGAATTTCTCTGACATTTCTCTGAATTTGAAAGAAACCGGTCACATAACCGTTACAAAAAACACCGGCATGAGCGTTGTTGGTAAAAAGTACAAATCCAATGTTTGAAACTGTTCCCAAACTTATAAAGAAATTCAAATCATTAGTATGATAACTCAAATCTATAACAAATCTAATAATTTTACCAATAAATCTACCTTTGAGAAACCGGTCCGGTTTGGGCCAATCAGATGCTGGATAACTAATTTCGACCTAGCCGCGATAGCTTTAGCAACAAGTATACAGTCTGTATTTAAAAGAGGAATAACACGGTAATTGTGAAGCAAAGAGGAATCCTTTTCTGACGATGAGATGCGAGCTTTCACACCGCGGATGTGCTCTGGAGACAGTGAATCTTTACTATAACCATAATTAATGGAATCGACCATGAGATGACCAATCAAGTGCCAAAGTATTTGTGAAATATAGCGGAAATAACATCTATTTCATGAGCTGTTTCATTATGTAATAGACACAGTGCATTAGAGCATTCTTCCAAAGTGAGTTCATCATCACAAAGCTCAGAGACACCATAACATAATTCAGGGTGATCTAAGTCATAGAGGAGAGTTTCCGCAGAAGTGTTGTCGGAGCTGAGAACTATAGAAGTGACTAACTCCATGCAAAATATCGTTTCCGTTATTTAAAATATGGCTCTCTAAGTTTAAGAGTTGACGAATATGATTATTTCTATATTTTATTTTTCTATATTAAAAAACTTAGTGTTTATCCCTGTCTCTCCTCAACCCATCTGACTCTTGACCTGATAATAGTTCCTTTGAGCTTATCATCGTAATAAGACAATATATTATTCTGAGCAGCATTAAGCTGAGGTCGAACCTCGGCAGATTCGGGCATTAAGAGCTGTTGCTCTAAAATTGAAATTTTATACAAAGGTTTCCCCACATTACGTCGTCTCTCAAAGGCCTTCTGCTTATAATACTTTATGGATGCATGACAGCATTTTAAGTTAAGGTGCTACTTTATTGATGCATGGGTTTGCTGAATTAGGATTTTCAGTATCGAATCGAATAATATCATTGATAATGTTTATAAAAGAATCATCGTTTATAAGAGAATTTATGAACTTTCAATAACCAGGACCCCTATTTATAGGAGTAATCATAACCAATAAAAACATAAATGAAGTGTCGTATTCTGAGAATAATAAGACAATGAATATGATTGGGAATTGCCTTATTTCGTTTAACTAGCAGATATTCATGCAAGGTTCCAGGGTACCTTCCTCCGATCTTTATAAAGTTTCAGACCTTGACCTCAGATGGTTTTATATAATGTTTAACATTGTTCTTAATTATCCTTGTCGTTAAGCCCATAAAACTCGATTACATTTTCTCCAAACCTATATAAATAAATGACAGGTAAATTACTTTCAGGACGCAGAGTGAAAAGAGATATAACAATAGTGACGAATAACTTGAGTACAATTTAGAAAAGAACGAGCTGTGTAATGAACAGTTTCATCCTTGTATTACTCCATCCCAAAATTTTGAGAACCAAATTATCTGGAATAACCAGCTCTGTCAAGTCGGGATTATGTACATCAATGATTTTTCAGAAATAATGGTACAAACATTTCGTATACTCAGTTTTGCGATAAATTTAATCTGGCAGGGTTCCCCTTCACAACGCTTTTTTTGGTATTCTTTTGCAATTCCTCCGGCTGGAAAAGTTCATTTTAGGCTGAGGTAACCAGCTCCCCAGACATAAATGTTATTTCTAATACTCCCCTCTCTTAATCCGGCCTATTTCTCTTCCTCCACGTGCATATGATAAGTTGAAAGTGCTATTTAATCTTAATGGTGATAACTGGAACATCATGTTTGGAATCCCTTTGCGTACTCTCTACAAGATCAAAGTTCTGTATTTTCAATTTAATTTTCTACACCGACTTCTTGCTACCAATAGGTTTCTAGATGTAATGTAAAATATACACAAAAACCATTGAGCACCGATTTTGGGACTCTCTTGTTACCGCCAGTCTTATTTTAGATACCTGGCAGCTATATTTTGGGACAACATTTATTTTGACCCAAAAAATTTTTTTTTTGCTTAAAATTTTCCAAATGTAACTAACTCTTTTACAATGATATTTATTCTGAAAGAAGAAAAGTATATTAACTCTTATCCCGACACACGAAAAAGTAATACAAGTAATTTGAATGTACTAAAGAACTGTTTTGCTTGCAAGCATGTTCGAAAATAGATCTGTTATTGTTAAAACAAAAACCATTAGCTTAAACAATTATACATACATATATAACATGTATATGCGTTACAACCTAGCAGTCAGAAAAAATCACCAACCTTGTTACAGATGATGCAAAAACATTCCTCCATTTTACAAAATTTTCTAAAACGGGGAGAGGCTATGCCTCCCGTAATACATATGCCCCTCTCCCCCCCCCCCCCCTCATGCCCAGTTACAAAATGTTGTTTGCTCCTTTGCCTTAAACTGGAAAAACTATACGATACGCTTTTACGGAAAATTAACGCGATTATAGTAGTGTTGTTTAACATGTAGTTCTGACATAAAGTTCAAATATATCGAAATAATATTGCTATTTTGGATAACATGGCTATAAATTTTATCCAACATGTATCTTTCATGAGCGTATTTTGTCTTTGACCGGCGGATAGCTTACTCAATTTCGCAAAAGAATATTTCTTTGTTGAAATTCCCTTTTTTCACTCTTGCTGGACCTGTGCGATTTCACGTACATGTAAGCGTGGAATAAACTTATGGCATTAGTCATGTTTTATAAAGAACGTAATAATGATGATTTTAAATGTAACACACATTACATAAATTGCGCGGTGGAAAAAAAATGAATGGAGCAATTCGATTAAACGTAAAGTGGATGTGTGAAATTGTTTTAATCAGTTAATAGGTAATGTTCAAATCCATATTTACAAATTTGTTTCACATGAGAAGCAAAATGAAGAACAACATACATTGAAATAACGAAAGCAATCAGTCATAAGTAACAAGACAAGTTTCGCTGCTTTTTGTAAATAGCCAATGATTATTTTCACTGCGTACTTGGGACCTTTCATTTATAAAGGTGGTTCTTCCTTTAGGGTATAGATATTTGAATAAGGGAAGACGGGTTGTCTCATTCTGTATTACTTCAAAGCTACATATTTGGCCATATCGAAAAAAAACCTGTATGGTAAGTACTAATTTAAATATGTCCATATATATTTTGGTTATCTGAATATTACATTTTACATTTGTAGTTGATATTTGAGATAAAGACACTTCATTAAATAATACAGTTGTGCTATTGTGCTGCTACAGCTTCTTAATTTCCTTAATTATTTGATTGCATTGATGCATATTTTCGTTAACATTGTGTTTATATCACCTTCGTGTTGCCAAATTTGTTAAAATGTTTTAATTGCCTTGTTTTTCTATCTAGAATATTCATGCTCTCTTTGTGCACATGTTTAGCTTCGAAGTCTATTTTCTTAGTGAAATTTTCTGAGAATATAACAAATAAGAGAATTCAGATATTACAACTCAGCACACAGTGTAATATGTTTTATCCCTTTTAAAGCAATTTTCGACCTATTAGATTTTTGATAGTGCATTATTTTGGCATATTTGTCTCTGGTGGTACCACTGTGATGTAGTTTGTATTTCCGAATTCATTTAACAACTGAAAAAGGCACAATGCACGTATTAACATTTGCACATAACATTACTAAAATCTCACATTCTTTTAAGATACTGAACCTTATAGAGTCGTGAATAATGCAGTTACATTCAACAATCATTGACGGGTCTTAATTATAACACTTATGTAGTTTCCTTATATAAACTCAGTATCGTCTTTTCGAATTTCCTTTTTTCATTAGTCACGTAGTCAAATTAACATATTTGCACATTTTTTGTTTTCCAAGGTACAAAAAAAAACATACCTTTCGCCACCTTTGGTCTTTTCTAGAGACGTATATATTTCCTGCCATTAACCCCATGCTATATATTGTTACATTGGAGTGCTTCTCCTCAATTACTTCAGGGCTTCGTTATTGAATACGTAG
>JAAAKB020250750.1:0-10946 GCA_010014835.2 Apostichopus leukothele | reverse complement strand
CTCCATTGATCAATTGCTATACAGGGGGTGGGGAGGGGGGTAGATTGGGGAGGGGGGCTGTGGTGTTGATGGTAGTAGTTATCTTCCAATCAGTTCATTGTATAACCAGGAACATTTTTAGTTTCCAATATAATAAGTACAGGATATTAGCTCCTTGCTTGATTTGAAACACCAGTTGGTAACTGATACCAATTATAAGCGGCTTCCTTACTTGCAATTTTTCCTTTAATATGAAATGTCTTTAAATAAATAATCTTAAAGGCATCATTAATTCTCTTTTCATTGTCTGTTTTCTCATTTCAGATTACATTTGGTGCTACTGTAGTATTAGGCACAGGTTAGCCTGAATTATTCATGTACTTTGGCGACCGTTAAATTTTATCATTGCCTCCAACAGAATGAGGAAGATGGACACAAGAACTCAGTTTGCTCAAGGTTATTAACCAAATCAGATTGTTCAGAAATATTCATTCTAATGGCACAATCTGCTAGACATAGCTGCACACTAAGTTAGTTTCTGTACACACATCAGAGTGATGTCCTATACCCATCCATGTCATGCAAAATCATATTTTTACATCTTGCTGATATAAGGTCCTTTTGTGGACATAAAACTCTCTTACGACAAAGAAAGTCGGAACTAAAGAGAGCACAGCATAGCTGTCTTCCCTCCTGGAAGGAAATTCTTGCGACGTAGAAGGAGAGAGGAGAGAGGAAAGAAAGTATGACCACTCCGGGAAAGTTGAAGAAGTTACCCTGCACCATTAGTATAAATGATCCTATCAGCTCATCGTCGGAGAGCGAGCTGGTGGAAGACGATGATGAGCTCGGGGTCAACTTCAGCGGTCAACTGACCTTTAACGATGGTCTCGGTTTGGATGGCATGGGCATCCCAGGTGACGATGATTTGGGTGATGATGAAGGCGATGATGGTTTAAATGATGATGATGATGATGGTGATGATGATGATGATGACACTGGGTCTCATGGTGCTTCCTTTTCTTCGCTTCCCTCAGGTAGAGTACAGTGCCTCTCTTAATGAAATTTGAATTATAAACCAGGATTTTAGGTACGATTGTACCAATTTATGGGTTTGCTGAGATGTGTAGTCATAGAGTAAATCAGTGATTTCCATCAGTGAAGTGTTATTTAGGTAACTTACAAATTGAATTTATACAGCCACATGGATATTTGAAAATGTTTGTCAAAATTTGAAACCAGTATTAAATGACTGAACTTTTGCTTTTCTAGATTTGTAAGTCCATTTTGGTGCTGTTCACATTGGAAGAGAGATTTTTGTCCCTTTTCATTAATAAATCCTATTTCTTCATGACAGTTATTGTTAGATTTTAGCTGAATTCAATTGTCATAAAAAAAAATTATATGACAATTTTGAATTACCCAACAGAATCATTAAAGTTCCGTTTGTAGTACATGGCTTGGACACTAGGTTTATCTTTTTTCCCCCAAACATACCCAGTAAAACTGTACAGTAGCAACAGTACTAATTACCAGGAAATCCCTAAAACAAGGCTGACACATTTGTTGTGCAAAGAAAAGACCTGCTACACCAGCTGTCATAAATGGAGAAACAGTGTCATGGTTTCGAAACTTTTCAGGATGACCTAAGGCACAATATTAATTTTGATATGTTGTAGACCCTTAAGAATATATATTTTATTGGTGAAAAAGGGTGATCTTTATGTCAAAATTTAAAACTGTAAGAGATTTTTTACCACAAACCAGACTTTTCTGGTGAAGGCCTACTGTATAATGCTGAGTTACTATTGCTTCCTGTCTGTGGTTTTCTCGAAACCGCAACAGTTTTATTGGTTAATTCACATCCCTCAATTTCTTACTAAAAAGCCTGTACAAATCAAAGTATCGTTTCATTTTTTTAAAATTCTGAAAACCTTGTAAATACTTCGAATAATTCAGAATGTCAAACTTGAGTAAACTTGACACTTGTTTGTGTAAGTTGGTCCTCCTCATCAAGTTAAAAAAAAAACTTTGTGCACTTTACATGACTTGGTCTCATATATAAATGTGGCAAGGAATGAATAAATCTCGAGTCTGTATTCTTAGTTTTAGTTTTAGGCCTACAGGGATTTTTAATGAAATCTTGCTTAGTTGATTGTGTTGCAAGTTCAATTTCCGCTTTATATACCTTCACATACACCTATGGTAAGCTTGAAACTGAAAATGGCTTACTGTGATGCTAAATCACAATTGCAGATAAAAATAGTTGGAGGAAAAGTTGTATCCATCTTCTGTGTTTGTATGTGTATGTTCGTATGTGCGTGTGTTTGTTTTTGCGTTAATAATTTTTCGCAATGCTAACATTATCAATAATACCAATCTCCAAAATCTTTGTAAAAGTATCACAGTTTGTCCAGAAAAGTGTAATTTGTGTAAACATTTGTGTGTGTCCTAGTTATTTTACTTACTGCAAAATTGTTTGAGATTTAATTATCTTCATATCTAACAAGCAGAAATATTTTGCATTGTCTGCATTATATTTTGACTCAGATTTTTGCTGAGTATACTAAAATATTAGTTTCCATTACTACTTAATGAACTGCCATTGTACTTTATACAGTATTTCTTCCAAAACAAATTTGCTCAGATACACACTTCAGCAATTTCCTAAAGTTGCAGTTACACACACAGTGGCACGACCTGGCACTGTTGTCTTTGTACAAACCAATCATATAACTGTACAGTACAGTACGTGTATGGCAGACTATTCCATTACAGTGTGTTAGTACTCCACATTGTACTCTGGTAGAAGCTTGAAAGTTAGGATATCCTGTCGGAACTTTGGTAAAGGATCAAAAGTTGATCACAAGGTGGTAACCATTCAAAGTGGACTGTTTGAACAAGCAGAGTGTTTTGATAACAGGAGAAATAAAACAACGAAGGACATTTCTGGAATTATTCGGACTTAAAAATCAGTTGGAGGGTTTTGTCTACTTGGACCTGAGATTGATCCAGGACGCATATTTTGCACAGTATTGTATTTTTTTGTGATTGATTGATTGATGCCAGGCTATGACTACTTTACTGACTGTATCAACTGGCAGCTTGGAGCCTCTGAAGAATAAGAAATGTACATATGTGTATTAATGGTATCAGATAGTGTATTAACCTATATATGTGTAACTTTGCTTCCTGGACATTGTTTTCATTCAACCTTTGAGCTACTGTAGGTTAAGTGACCATGTAGTGTAAGTGTTAAGTGTGACTCTACACTCTGTTCCATATGTGTATAAACACACAATATACAGTACAGTAGTTAACAGTTTCGTGTACAGTAGGCTATTCCTGTACCTATTCCTGTATCTAATGTTCAGAACGAACATTGTTATTATTTAATATTATTATACTCAGTACATTTCACAGCTTTGGATGCCATGGAGGCTGTCACAGTACTCACCAAAAAAGAACTAGATTGATATTTATATAGTTTGTAAAAAACAAAGGTGATCAGCTATTATTACCACATCAGTTCATTACATAAAGATGTGAGCCCTTTTGGAAGTCAGTAATAACCTCTGGTCATGTTGTTTGGTTGAATTTAGCAGAGAATTTCACTGAATTGGGCTGTGTAAAGCGATGTCGCTCCTTGATAATTCCCTATTTTAGCCACAAGTTTATTTACAAAATGCCAACTACCTGTACTTAAAAAATATTGTTGGGTACAGTAGCTGTATGTCGTAAACTTACATAATTACATCATTTCATGCATAGTAACTGTTGTTAATGTTTGTTACTCTGACTTTGAATTAATTAGAACATACTGTAGGTTCAATCATTTCCATACCTTAGTTCATTACACACGGTATGTGTATAGGAATGAATGGTAATCCACGAATTGTAAACATTGCAATATGCATAGCTTTAGATATATATTTATTAGCTGATGAGTCATTGGTTTTATTGATGAAAGGATGGAACCGTCAACACAAACATTCAAATCAAGAAAGGAAAAACAAAGAGACATACTAAAACAAAAGTTGATTCTGACACCTAACAGTTTCTGTGTTCTTCCAAAATTTTTATTTTTTTCATTTTTTTATCATTTTTTTTTATTAAACTCTCATTTTAGTACAAACAAAACACGACAATCAACATGTATCATCTCGCTTTGTAAACACAAAAATAAATTCAAAAACATATAATCCCATGCAATGGGAAAGTATATCTCTTTTAGTAATGTTCAATGTTAATCCCCAAAAAGTTTACCCAAGGCTCCCAATATCGTTCCCAATCATTTTTCATATTAGATCAAAAAGTCAAGCAACCCAAAAACAGATGGAATTTGTTTTTTCTGTTTACTATTAGAAGTATAAAAGTATAAAGTAAAAAATTGGTAGCTCTTTCGTTTCCAGGTGTAGTAATGTATACATTTGTTTTTTCCAGTATTGAAGGTGATTTCAAACAAGGTCAGGAAATAATCACATCTGCTTTTTATATCCTCAGCAAGTGTAAATCTTAAACACTATGGCATATATGTGTTTATACAGATTGGTTGCAGCTTGTCATAAATTTATGGATGAACTTTCATCAGTTTGTTTTCTTGTATCATCAGGGAGAAATTTCAAGATATATGGAGTTTCAGAGCTCTGCCCTTATGGGGATGAGGAAAAGACGCTCTCCTCCAGTAAACCTGCATTCTCTGTGACCTCAGCCAAGACAATGAAGGATGGCCACAAGAAATTTGTTGTAAGTGTCATTCCTTATGTGCTTATGAAATAAAGTGCTCAGTGAGGTGCATATGAGTTGGGGGAAGGGTGTGGGTAGGGGAGGTAAATTCTAAAATGGAAGGACCTCCTTGGCCAAGAAGAGTGGGCTCGTTCTTCCCTGACTGAAAGTAAAAAATGTCCTGACTGAAAGCAGTACTGACAGATGATCTATTTGGTGGGCCTTGGACCTCCTCCCCTCCCCCTACCCCCTTCTCCCCTTTTGCCATAGAATAAATTATTCACTGTCAGAAAATTGATCAAAACCTAGAAAATCATCCCAAGTTGCTTCATCATGCTTGTTAAGCACTGTGTGTTTATCACTCTGTTACTGTAGCTTGTATTTCAATGGGGTCAATCACCTGCACTGGAATTTCTGTGTTCATCACAAGAAATGAAATTGCAATTAGGAAGTGAACACATCCTCTGCTCCTGTGGAATTTTTGTTTTATGGTATCGTTCATTTCCCATTGTACGGTTTATCAGGTCTAAATTGAAGCAATGCTGTTCACAAACTTCCTCCAAAAGCCAGTCTGATACCAACATGTTGCTAAGGTCAAAAGACTTTATAAGCAAGTTTATAATACAGTATGGACCGATGGTTTGTTAAATTGTCAGTACACTTTATGATTTCAACCCCATGAAAGAAGACTTATTTTATCATGAGTAGTCATATTCCTTTACCAAAGATGATGAAAAATGATAGCAATTTTGAGATTGGAACATGTTTACCAACATTATTTGCCAGATCTTCATGTGGGAATAAAAATTTTGGAGTAAAGTGACTGAATTATGAATGTCAGTCTGGTTTTGAGTAACACTTCTTGACGGTTTGGTCAGATGTTTTGAAAAAGGTCCTGATAACAACAGCTCCGAGCAAATTGTTTCAAAAGAAATCCGAGCACAGAACGAACGTTCTAGATAGACACTTTTCTACTGGTAGAATGAGGTCATTGGCCGGAGGGTCCAGCCATAGAAGGCCCACGGTGTTAAGGTTACCAGTTTATTTTTATACACGGTAGAATAACAGTGCTGAGGTTGTGAGGAGACAGGTAGGCTTGTCATTCGTAAATATCTAAAACGGGTAAGTCTTGGAATTTGGAAAGTGGTGATCAAGCGTAGGTGTTCAGATACACGTACATATTAAGACTGTTCTTCATTATACGAAATGAACACTTGATCACACGCTAATAAACTACATTGTTTTAAGCAGGCGTATCAGGCGTAATCATTTAAACAAATTAAATATAGAAAACTCCTCCAGTACATGGATAGTACTACATACTCGGCATCATCTTGTTCCTTACTCTAGGTATGCTTGCCGAAGATAGCATTCGGTCAGCTGTTGCCATATGCATTCATAAAAGAACAAAAAATTAAAATTAATTATAAAAATTGCATATCTTCATAACAAAGCATGTAATATATGCATATGAGTTTCAAATTCTGATGAAAATATCCAGAAAATGCTTTCAATTTAATGGGGGGGGGAGTTGAAGTCTCAATTTGAGAAACTTTAAACGGTAGATAATAGTTTTTGGTTTGAAAAGGGGAATGTACAGTAATTATAGAGTACAGTATATAGCTCAATACATTTTGGTCAGTTCAGTTATCTCTAGTTTAAAGAGCCCCTTTTTAAATTTCAACATTTACTTTTTTAGGTAAAATAACCAATTCCTAATATACCTTGTTAATTTCCGTGACATGCAGTATGATGCATTGTGACCTTTCATTGTTCTTTGCCTGACATAGTCAGTTGAAGGGAAGTATTAAATGGTTGAATCTAGTGAGTCATCTGCAAACTGTAGTTCCTGTTGGTATCATTTTCAGTTAACTGTTTGCTTTGTAGAGCAACTACAAATCCACCCCTAGGGTAGATGACATTATCTTTAACTAAAGTTGCTAATTACTGTACTGGACATTTCACCATACTTTTTTTTCCAACCAATTTCTCAACCCAAGAAATAGCTGGTCCTGCAATGCCACATTTATAGAAAATTTTGCCGTTATGAAATTCAAATCCCACAGTAGCATAAAGTTGATAAATTGGTGATATCACCAATCCTCTGTCCATGCATTTGTCTTACAATTGTACACCATGCATCGCCATTAACCACATATCACCAATCCTTTGTCCATTTATTTGTCTTACAGTTGTACACCATCGCCATTAACCGTAACATTGGATCTGACACCTCCCAGGCAACGATCGAAAAGCGATACTCAGACTTCCTGGATCTTCACAAGCAACTCACCAAGCTATTTCCTCAAGTAATGGAGCACATCTATTTCCCGCGGAAAGCCTTCACGGGTAACTTTCGTCATCAGTTTATCGCAGAGCGCAGTCGTGCCTTTGAACAGTACCTCAGCCACATCTACACGAGCGAGGATATAAGATTGTCGATGCCGTACCAAGACTTCTTCTATGCAACGGACATCCGTAGAGCTTACAAGTTCATGTCCGAGGGTAAATTCCAAGAGGCTATACCGCTACTCCAAAATGCTTCCCATTTGCAAGCCAAACTTTTGGGTGAAGAGTACCCAGACACGGTTGTGACCTTCTGCGCTCTAGTAGTAGCGTACATGTCGATCGAAGAAGGAGAGGCCCATGCGTTGGGTTATGCCGAAGCAGCGTTTAGGATCATCCGGGAAGCGCAGACCAGCCCTTTTAAGATCCCGTTGATCCAAACATTGATAGGCGTGAGGTGGCGACTTAATAAAGAGAAGAGAGATCTAGAGACATTGCTAGCCACCTATGTGCGGCCAGGAATCGGCCCTGTAGATATGCCGACCCTGGAGGACCTGGTCATGCAGAGTCTATCGCATGTATAAGAAGCTACTGTATGTTATAACAGAATGGGCAGGCTTGTCACTTCAAAGAAAGAGGGGGAAAACCAATCAGATTATTTGAAATGGGATTAGTTACTTTTTCTAACAGGAACAGGTTCCTGGCAGTTTTAATCCTGTTTCTTTCAAAACAAAAATTTTAATGTTTTTTAAAATTGTTTTTAATTTTGATAGTGGACAAAAACAATGGGGAATGATTCCAATGTTGTGTATGTAATACTAATATATATGAAGAGGTAATAGTGTCCCTTCATTATTAACGCCTGATGTGACATGCTTGAAAAGACAGTCCAGAGGATATTTCATATTTAACTGAGGAAATTGGCAAAGTGATCTATTAAGCATCTGGCAAACGCTGCATTGAATTCCTTTGTATTCTTGTTGTTGTTGAAATATTAGCATCTGAAGTTGACATGTTTTGTACCAAAAGTGAACTTGAAGCAAACAGGTCTGTCTGATGGTATAGATTTACTCAAGGATATTAATTGATGGTCGCCATTTATAAAGTTGACAGGGTTATGTTTTAGATCAATTTATATCCTAGCAGATGGGTGAAAGAGGACACTTCGTCGATCTAAATATATAAGGAAAGAGAAAGAGAGAAAGGTAGCTATGGAACAAGAAGCAACTATTGGAGAGTAAAGGCTTCTTTTTTAGATGACTGTGTAAGATAGGTATCGAGAGAAAGATTTATTTGATATTATTGAACCCTTTAAATGAAGTGAAGCACGTCAGGTTTGCATTCATTATTAGTTACATTGTGTCATATCTTATGTCACAAATGGGTGGAATGGGGGGGGGGAGGCTATCCATCCTCTAACTCACACCCTCCCACCCCATCCCCTCCTCCCTCTTCTCAATATTTCAGTCTTAAAGGGGTTTTATTATATTAGAGCTTTGCATGTAATATTATAATTTTTTTTATTATCAATTTGGGATTAATTCACTTAAAGTGAACTAGCTGCCTTATTTTTTACCAGTTTCCCTTTTCTCATTTTCTACTTTTTTTTGTCTTAGTCACAAAACTGTTTGTAATTTGAAGAAAACCTGGGTGGCGAATGTGACGACAAAATACTGCAAAGTCAATACCATTCTCATATTTGGTTTTTTTTTCTCTTCAGATAAACAGTCAAAACATATCATCAGTTCCTTTTCATTTCTCATAGATTTGGAGGAAAAAAAACTGTTTTCAAAGTGGTGCTATTTGGGTCGTGCAGTCCTTAAATAAATAGAATATATATGTTAACATTTAACAAAAAAAGATGAAGGTTATGTCTTTTTTCTTAGCATTTCGAAGTGAATGAAACTTCAGTTATTTTTCAGTGTTTTACCTAAACTACCTCTTAAAATATGTGCTGTAGATTTGATTTGCCCGTGGCAAAATAGAAAGACAAAACCCTCCCAATAATACAACTCCTTAATTTATATGTCTACCTTTTGAATATATGTGTAAAAACACATATATCTGCTCAATGTTAAGAGCTTTATTCGATAAGAATTTATTTGGAATATAAAATTAAATCTATGGATTATAGAATTGTATGAAAAGCTGCCCAATGGTAAATAGTATATTTTCCACGTATGAATTTGTCTCTCTTTTTGAATATCGGTCATTAAAATAATTCATTGATGATAGTTATGTTGTTTTTTTCCTCAGTCTGGTCAGTGTATTAGTGTTGTCTATAAAGTCATGTTCCTGTTTTCCAGATTGCAGGATTTTTCTTTGCACAAAGTTATCCTTTTTTAAAAAGTGGTCATAATTTGGGTTATATTTATATATGGTTATGTTATGGTTATGTTATACTTGTCAGTTTTTTACAAAGTGGTCATAAGTTAGGTTATATCTAAATTTGATAATTAACCACTTAAAACGCTCATTGTACTAACTTGTTTCTCTCTTTCTCTCTCCTTCTTTGATATTTCTTTAATTTGGTACTCAAACAAAAGAAGTGAAATAGTGGTTTGTACCAAATCAACAATCTTATGAGACATATCTTGCAATCCTTCTAGGCCTAGTTTCTTCATTGTAGCTTAAAGATGTTATTTCATCTCAGTGAAATCTAACAATATATTGTACGCAAGATTTTGCATGACGTCACAGCTCTCCCACTTCTTAAGTTTGATTGAGAGCCGATCATCGTCAAAATGTGGATAGTGAAAATCAAAAAGCAGCACAGTAACAATGAGAACTAGTTACGAATACAACGTACGTGGTATATATGGTGTCTGGCAACGTTGTCTTTACCAATATATACGGCCAATTCAGCAATATAAACTGCCGATTCCTCATCTTGAGTAGCAGTATTTTTGCTTATGTTTTGCCCCAATCTTAAGAAATATCACATACAAGCAACACTTCTGTGTTATTTTCTTCAAAATTAGGTTTTGGCTATCAAGCATTGTTACTGATCATTTTTAATACCAGTTTAGAGTGATGGAAGATATTGAATCAGAAAATTTCTTTGACTTGCTACATCTAGTTGCATCATCTTTATCTATATAAAATGTGAGAAATGTTGCAAGAGCAAAAATTAAGTTACAATAGCTAACAAAAATGGATTTTTTAATAGGGGGTAAAACTGCCACTTTACAACTTCTATTTCTTGCCATTAATGAGATTAACCTATGCCCTACCACATGATATGATAAATGTCGTCCTTCAGGCATGATCACTTTCAATCTACGATTTTGGGGGTGTTTGAAAAGCATTTTGGTGGAAGAATTTACTACTTTTTAAAATTTGGTTCGATCAGAAACTTTCCTTCCGTATATAAGTACATTGCAACCACCGTTTCTCTATGGCACTCTTTCTCCTTTCATTTTCATCTAAATAGTTCTATAAATATTTAAAATTGAAGTATTTTAAATTTGACATTTTTAAGTCGAGTGTTTCTTGTACTTTTGGTAATACCTTGTTTTCCATGTTTTTTCTTGATGGTTTTTTCATCACTAATATTGATTTTTCAAATGCATGATCCTTTCTTATTACTCTTTTTTTTTCTGGAGATTTTCGAACAATTTGCTGTGTTTTAGATTAGTAAAATATTTTCAGTGACTTAATACAACTGTCTCTGCACTTTGTGGTGAATCTGTTGATTCTAATTTTTGGTATGTTTTGATATAAAGCTAAAAAGTTTCTAACTATCTTGTTAATTTCCTACTAATTGCATTGTTTTTTTAATGCAAATATATTTATTGCTTGAAAAGATATTTTCTACCACCAATATGCAGTTGACATGCTTTAATAACTGTGTTACAGATTTTGAAATTTTTGTACTTCTTGGTTCATTTGCATAATTAACTGCCTGAACTTCATTAATTAATTATGGTACCATGTTCCCTGAGTTATGAGCAGGT
>JAAAKB020250739.1:0-10948 GCA_010014835.2 Apostichopus leukothele | reverse complement strand
ATATATATATATATATATATATACTTGTTTACTTAAATGTTACTATACTACATAAAGGCAGGGCGCTAGGAACCAATTTACCTCTATGCATATATGTAAATTGTCACAATATTTTTGAAGATTTGATTATATTCTTATACAAAAAATGTCTTCCCCAGACAAACTATTTCATTCAGTCAAAACCATGTTGATCTATATAATGTTCTATTTTTAAATTGAACGTCACGAGGCACATTAGCATATATAAAACAGCGTCATGATCGAAGAAGCGATTGGCATTTCCATCCCTTCGTGACGAACCTGTATACACGTGTTACAAACGTTCGTGACTAGAGGCACTTCTAATTACCACCAAGTATTTACAGGATGTTATTTTTGTGAAGGGCCAGATGAGTATCTCAAGTCCCTACGTTTGTATGTTGTCGCTTTTTACGCCTCTGTTGCTAGGCGGTTGTCAAGCTGGCATAGAAGACATTCCAACGTTCGCAATCCGTTCATGGGGCACATCCAAGTCGACGGATTATCTGCCACGCAATAGTATAACTAGCAAAACCCTACACGCACAATTGGTATGTAATTATGAACATACATGCAGTATACTTGATTACTGTATGTAAATTGACAACAGAAAGCTAACCGATGAAAATGTGAAAGAAATGAAAGAACATGCAACGTGATTATTGGCTAGAACGTTATGACGTCACTGGTTGGAATCCCATTTAAGCCAATAATTTCATTGCAAAGTTTATTTTCGAAAAAAGTTTGATTATTTGCAAAATGTGATTTCTTGTATTGTAATAATTTGAAAGTAGAAAGAAGTTTGGAGCGCTCAAAGAGATATTAAAATCATTATATTTAGTATTTGTGTATCCTTCTTGAAAATTTAATAAAGTTGAAATAAAAGAGGGAAGGAGCCTGATTAGAGATGATTTAAAAATAATTTCGCTGTCGCATAAAACGATACACAGTATAGAAACAAACAAGGAACAAACACAGAAGAATGACAAAATATGAGAAATTAAAAACAAACTTCAGGTATAGCTATACCCTCAAAATGTTGCCAAATTGCAATAATAACATTTTGGGAATAAATTAGCGAATTTGGATACAAATTAGACGCTGTATTATTGTATGTTGTATCATGTATATCAATGGTCTTAAACAAAATCGTTGAAACATATGTATTAATTCGATTTTTTCCAACAAAGGTTTTAAGATTAACATTATGAAGTTCATATTATCATGCTTATTCAGTCACTGGGTTACGTACACAAGTATATGGAGTACAATAATGTATATATGGAACAGGTGGTTAACATGTTATAGCATAGCGTAACATTATCATATGAATCTCTAAATATAGATATAAATTATATTCATAACTCAAACGAGTTAGGATATTTTTTGTTAAGAAAGAGGGAATTACACTACATCTCGAAGTTTTGTTTATAATTGATCAGCTTTCCTTCAAATATGATTTGAAGTTATTCATCTTCATACGATGAATTCTCATCGGTTTTTCATGCTATGAATAAACATCATATAATAGTTAGCTACTGACTAATCAAATGAAAGCCTACGAAAAAGTTTTAACAATAAGAAGAGAAAAAACGGAAAATTGAAAGGAACATTATGACTCACCTAAATTAGCCCTGCTTCTTCGCTACTCTTCTGATCCCCTTCTGGAGTTTAAAAATGTGTCCCTACATCCTCAGCTGAAATTATTATTTCAGCTGTTGACCTCTCAAAAACGCACAAGACGGAAGAAATCGGCCTCCTCATCAGCCGAGAGCAGAAAGCGATCGGTCCCGTCAGCTAACGGGTCGAGAATGTGCGGCATCTTCAAGAAGGGTAACCGGCTCTCTAGACAATGTATGCATACGATATGACGTATGGACAAATATGGTAGTGTGGATTCATATTGGCCCTACGTTGTGGGTAGCGTTAAAGCAGTGCACTATCAGATATTGAGTGCATTAACAAGCAGTGGTGGGGAAAACGGTGATCTTATTGTACTTTAGGGTTCGTTAGTGAATCCCCGTCGGGTTAACAAGGTGATAGCTAGGTCAACTGATGGAAAATATGAAGGCAGTCCATATTATTTTGACGTCATCACGGGAAGAAAGACACTAAGCAGGTACATATAGACGGACCCTGGGCTCTTAGACGGACCCTGGGATGTTTGTCGCTTGATAAATTCTTGCGTTCTTTGAATTGGTCGGACAGGTCGAAGAAGAAAATATTAGGCGGACAACGATTATATCTGGTTACTTTTATAAGGCTTCGGTTACAAACTGACTTAAAGATTGTGTGTGTTGACCTGGCGACGGTGTTGAAAACAACCATATTAAACAACAACAATAGACATAGATATTTGATTAGGAAAACAACTAGGTTTGTTTTAATTTCCAACATTCAAGTATTAGAGGTGAAGATCGGAAACATACTATCACCTTCTTTTTTGTGATTACGTCAGTAATTTAACGCCACCATAATGATAACAGTTGACCAATCAGATGCTAGTAATGACATTATTAGGCTTATATAAATATTAAGAACCAATTCGACCATTCAACTCTACTACATGGCAGCTAACCAATCAGATGCTAGTATGGATATGTTATAATCAATATTAATGAGCAACATGACGGTTTAACACCACTGTAGGATAGCTGACCATTCGAATGCTAGCATGGCCGTGGTGACATAAATATTGACAGGCAATTGGACGGTTCAACGCTGCTAAATTGCAACTAACCAATCAGGTACCACTATTGATATGACGACATATCAATATTAATGATCCATTGGACGGGGTATTTAATATGACCTTGTAATAGATTCCATGTTGCATTTATACTCCATGTGTATGTGTACGTGCAGTTTGTTGTGATTATAGAAATCGACAGATAACTGTAAAGAATATTCCCTGTTTCTAAAACAAATAACGACTGATGACATTACATGGGTTGCATTATATAAGTACAAGGCAAATAGAGGCTTAGATGTATATAGACGCCACAATATGTTTGTTGTAAGTCACCATAAATTAAAATAAAAACTGATTTGGAATAGAATGATCGTACGATTTTCGCCAAGTTTTAAGTCTCTCTCCGAATAATTTGTTTTAGTCGATTTAAAATCAGTTTTTATTCTTCACATCTATACTCTAGTGTATGTCAATAGCTGTGTAAATTTATGTAAGAAAACCTACTTCAAAATAATTATTAATATCATTTACTTTTATTAATATACAATTACACAGACAAATGTACGAATAGAATAAAAACACAAATAACCCCATCCACCCCCCTCCCGACCGCCCGGCCCGCCCCTTTACAATAATCCGATCTCTACGTAGCCTCCCCCATCCCATCATTCCCACAACTTTTTCACACCGTCATTAACTTCGCTAATGAAAGGAGGGTCATTTCAAATTTCAGTGAAACATATCGCGGGATGAGACCTCATGTGGTGTTCTACTTATAATGGGTTATTTACTATATTGGTACTTCCAGGGGGCACACAACTACTACAATACACATCTCGTGTGTCGGTATATTTATGTATAACGACTCATCATGTTGGCATATATGGCATTTGTGTGAGACCGTAGGGACTTCACGCATTCACAAAAAGGCCATTGTGAACTTTCTCTTGTTAGTTTTAATATACTGCATTCTTTGTATGTAGAATGAATGAATTAATATACATCAATAAAATACAAAATGAAGGATGAAATATACTTTCAGCAAAATGTTCAAGAAAAATCAAAGAATATTTACATTTTGTTTAATTTGGTATCTTTTCATGATATTCCAAATTTTTATAAAATAGTGAATGAATTATCAAAATTGTTGGAAACCAAAGAGTTCTCAACTTATTTAGAAAAAAACGAGCTTCTTAATGAGTATAGGAAGGGCAGGGTGCCGGTTCGGAGGGGGGGGGGGGCATTATATAGAAAGTACAACTAGTTTGTGACCTGACTCCGCGGTTACTGGTTTCAGCTCGAATGGTTCCCAGTGGTGCTTCCAGGAAACACGACAGTCCCCTCAAGTGTCGCAGTTAAATTTAAAATCAAGACTACGGATTTAATTAGTTTTTAATAGGATTAGCTCAATATATGTCTTTAACTTAAGAGTTGTTTGTTGGTCTTCTTAGAACAAACGTGCAACCATTTGGACGCGGTTAATTATTGCCGTCGTGCAGAAGGCAGTGAGTTGCTATAGCAACTCCAGGCACTTATAAACTATAGGTTGCATCAGCGAACTGGTGTTCCTGTCAATGACGTTATGATGATGGGAGTCGAGTCAGTTCGTATGGGAGTAGGCTACACGTCATGGAGATCGCGCGGAGGAGACATTTTATAGCTGAACCGAACAATACATGGTCGGACCATGGAGCTATAATAGAACTAACTAGTACAGTGACTTGTTTGTTCTAGTCGGTTTTGATTGGCGGATTAGGTGGTATTTGGTTCATATCAGTTTAGCGCCCTCTTAAAATAACAGGGTAATGAAAAATAACTCGCAAAATACGAAACAGCACCTCACGAAAGCAACTACATATCCGATTTACAGATCAAACGACATTTGACACTTACCTCAAACCCTCAAAATGTTAACCAGTGCGAACATGGTCGTGACGTCACAG
This sequence comes from Apostichopus leukothele, assembly GCA_010014835.2. Classification (NCBI taxonomy): domain Eukaryota; kingdom Metazoa; phylum Echinodermata; class Holothuroidea; order Aspidochirotida; family Stichopodidae; genus Apostichopus; species Apostichopus leukothele. The sequence continues at coordinate 6,295 of JAAAKB020250739.1, read as the reverse complement.
AATCATAAGTCAAGACAGCCCAAATTTTTGTACGGCCTCTATCGCTGGGTCCTGCTTTAAAAAAGACCTTTCCAAGTCATTACAGTGTAGCAATATTTCAGACCTTTTACTTTTATAAATGAAGTGTCACTATACCTATGCTGTACTGTGACTTACAATGGAACGTTAGAAATGTCAAGAGAAGTATAATTAACTAAATGAAGAGAATTATCTATGCTACAAGCCAATAAGTACTCAACAGGATTGAGAGAGGCCCACTGCACCTTTACTTAAAGCAATTTACGCCTAATCTGTGAATAAGTCAACTTCCGGCATAAAGAGTGGATCGAAAGAAAACACATTTTAATCCGTGTAAGGAATTTGGAATGGCGGAAATCTTCTTTGGAGTTATATAAAGTCTTATTACAAGACCTATACGTTTCGCATATGAGTATCTGTACTGTGTCGGTAATAGCAATTTCAATGCGATACTCTTGCTAGGCCTGAATTTCACTCTATACAATCATTTTAATCTGACTTATCTCACATCATTATCACAAACATAACTGCGCATTAAGGCGATTCCATTTATGTTTGCTTGATTGCGTGTTTTTTGGGGGTTTTTTTAGAGGGAGGGGTGATACTCATGTTTGCTATGAACTACCAGTGGCGTGCGCAAGGGGGTCCAGACCCCCTACATGGAGGTCGACTACCCAAGGAATCACCTATACCCTTTATTAAATCCTCCATTCGCCTCTGGACATTCCATGTAGATCTGTGCCCGTACCTACATCAGTATGGATATCCTCCCCACCCCACCATTGAAATCATGCGCACACACTGTCAACTACGTCACTTGCTAGTCCTAGATTCAATAAAATAATCATTTACAACAATATATGTCCGTTCTTGTGTCCTGTTTCTTATTACATACCACGTGACCAGAAACTTCGGTCGTTAGGGCAACGAAGTAGGTATCTGTTTCTGGTATAGGTAGCCATGAATAGCACACCAGACGTAGATGGTGTAGAAGAAAGTTTTCCTTTAAGTTTGGAGAGTATCCTTGTCTAACTCAACCCACCATTCCTCTGCTTTGGTTGGTTCACTTTCCTAGAAGCTGCAAGCTAGTAAAAGTTTTAAGAACACCTCCTTCTCTTCAGTACAGTCACCCAGTTGGCTTTTTACGTAACGTTTGAGTTAACAAATGCGGATTTAACAGAGCTAACGTGTCATTCCCTCACATGGTGATATTAACTAGTTTCTTCATCCCCAACTCCGCCTCCATCACACTACCACTGCTCCCGCTCCATATCGAAGAAATCATGACTCGTATCCAGTGGTTCGGATATCAATAATAAAGAGCGCCATCTATTTTTAAGTTTTTTTTAAGTTTATATTTAATATACCAGGTGATAATTTACCACGTGACATTTGCCAGGAAGGGCTCATTAAGACATTATAACACACTTTAACAAGAACTGATTTGTGCCTGTTTCATGGAATTAGATGCGTTTCTTAGACTGTACCGGTCTACTCTACGAGTCATATTCGTAGAAGTAGCACATTAGACTCTACTTTATGTAACTAACAGAAGTAATACACAAATACTGTTATCGGTGTGTCATTCATTTCGCTCAGTGTTCGTTCATAGTTAAGATATGAAGTCATTATGGGAGATGTTTGAAGCTTGATCATGTCCTTAGAATCCAAAGGCAACACTAGAGAAACAACACGAGATTTTAATCGTAGGATTTATGGTGATGAGCGTCGGCATGGGGGTAGTGTGGGGTGGAGTGGGGTAGAGTGGGGTAGAGTGGGGTGGAGTCGAGTGGGATGCCCTCAGCATCCAAAACCAAAACTATATAGAACGCCACGGCATATTAATCTTAGTAGTTAGAATGATGAGCGTCGGTAAGGGGGTACAGTGGGGGTGAGTTGGGGTGAAGTGGATGGGGAAGAGAAGTGTATAAGATAATTTCATAGTATTGCAATTTAGTATCTACAGTTAAATATCGCTAAACTGATAAAACCTGATTTAAAAGTATTGCATACTTGCTTCAATATGTGCAGCTCAAGATGAAATTGTTTGTGTGAACTATTAATGAATGTGTAAGAAATTACAACCTCGCTTTCTGTGAAATTGAAGCAGTTTACTTTCTGTTTACCCACTACATAACCATTGAGATATTCCTTTTGTTATGAAAGAAAAAGACTGATTTGACATAGAAAACAGGAGAATTGTAATTTAAGCAAAGATCAAACAAACCATTTTATTATTTAGGTCGTTTGAAACTGAGACGGCGTCAAAGAGACTTTGGTAGCACATAACAAACATGATAAGTTTTATTACATAAAGTTGTTTAATCCCGATTGATTTCAATATAGTAACTATAAACTAAACAAAATATCATCAACGTTATAGAATCATTTAGACAAACATGTCCACACACTCGACATATATATATAGACTTCTTTTATCAGTCGTTTTGTTAAACAGTAATATCTACTAACAATAAGTGCATCAAACAATAAGTGTAGCGCATTTTTAAGTGCACAGCTAACTATAGGAGATTGTTAGGTAAAACTGTTCAATTTATTCAACCCACGTGATGTACTGCACACGGATAGCTACAGCTCTAAGCTATTGATCTTCATGCTTTACTTCAGGATGGGTTATATTTCTCAAACTAAATCAAGTCTAAAGAGTTTCTTAAAGTCAGCTCTGGCAGATCCACTTTTACCATCACATCAGACAACGTCTCCTGTTATTCGCATACTGATGCACGATGGAGAAGGCTTCGCTGTAAACGCTCGCTAACGTCAAACTGCTCACTCGTCAAATATGAGAACGACGAACTTCCTCACAGCAAACAACATGGAGAGTAACTGGCCAGAAATAAGACGAGGTTAGTTGCTATACTCACAGGCTATGTACAACATCATTTGTCCAAAACGGTACGTGCAATGGAAGACTGCGTTGACAGATACACAAAACGACTGAAAAGAAAGTCTAACAATGGCCTCTTCACAACGTTGCATAATCACTCATGATAAGTTGAGAACACTTCAAAACTCGTAACTGTCTGTTACAATATCCATTTGCGCGGATTAAGTAAATACAATAAATAAGCGCACTTTTGATTGGATATTTTTATTTTTTATTTTTATTATTAGTATTTTAAAGATAGTTTGCAATGGTTCATTCGACCATTCCTGCACGTGGCGTGTAATTGCTAGGATGGAAGCCTTTCGGCCTAGCGTTAAAGTCTACAAAACCATCGCTTCCTTTCCTTTGCTGGTCTTGAATTAACGGTTGTGACCGGTAGTCACCAGCGTTGCCCGACTCCACCGATCGGGGTGACGTAGGGGTGTTGTCTATTGAGTTCCTAGGGGAGTTCCAACCCCGCGGTTTGGAGTTGTAGTTGGTGGGGGTACTACTTCCTGCTGGGGACCCGGACGGAGAGAATCTGATTGGCTGGAACCTATCCATATCTGGATCTGTGTGTGTAGGTGGTAAAACCCTAGGCTTCGGTTTAGGCTTGGGCGGTGGAGGTACGGGCCTCTTTTCTGATAAGAAAAAAAATATGGTACAAAATAATGTGTTTGTATTATCGTTCATAAAAAGTACAAATATTTTAATTAGACTGAAACATTTCATAATATTTGGTGTCCTTTTAAAAGTTGTCTGCGAAAGCAAATCCATAAAATGACACGATTCACTGGCGAAACAATGACTCATTGTATTCATCTGGGGATGTTAAACACTCCCTCCCCACCCCAACACACACCCCTTTCAGCAAAAACAAGTTTTGAAGTCACCTACTTGAGTCGTTAAGTACAACATCACTTACTACCCGGATATCGCAACATTCGAGTAAAACATTGGTTTGCAATTTTTTAAATGATAACATCATAAAATTACGTAAACTTGGTTTTCCCCTCTTTATTCACACCCGACGAAATTGACCAATTAGTTCAAACTTTAACAAATGTGCGGCCGACATTTGGACGTTAATATTGAAACTGGTTAATACATCCACCCTCCCCACGCCTGACTATATGTACAATGAAATAACAGTCAAGAGTAACCATTTACAAATCAAATCAACGTATACATGCCTTGACTCGAAGAAGCTACTTTAACTATACATAAAACATGTAAGGTATAATCGTAAAATTATAAGCCATTACGGATGATAAATTGTGTAGCTGGGTCAAAGGTTAACAGTTATTCTCTTCTGAGATCACTTTTATAACACAGCGGAGATTAAAACAGGTAACTGCTGTTTGTGACTGCTCCCTGCTTTCAACAAACCGAAATCTGTGTTGCGTATGAACGGTATGACAATCAAACCTATAGTTGAATTATGTCTAAATAAAAACTCACGCTTGAAAGATAAAAGGCCTCGAGGGAAACTATGAAAGTAGGCTAATGCAAGACAAGGATAAATCCCCTGTTGACCCTTCAAATCCATTAAGCACTTTTACATGAAAGTTTGTTGCTGTACCTTGTTGTTCAAGTCGCCTAGGTAACAGCTTAAAGCATCACAATAAGACCGTGTGTATGATATATGGAAATATCATATGGAAGTATGGAAATATCACAAATTCTTTGCAAAAGTTTTATTTTGTTTAACTGTGATTTTTTTTGTCAGAAGTATATATATCTGGAGACATAATACTCAGTTTATATAAGCAAATTATCCGTTAGAATGCACAAAGGTAATTATTCGAGGCAGTCGCCTTTGGCTTCGAATCGAGTTCGATAGTTTTTAATTTGCAATTTGAACTGAAGAAACAATCATTTTGTCATAACCTGATTATTCTTCAGTACTTGAATTGATTTGACATGTTCAAAGTGACAAATTTTTAATGATTTTTTATCAACAGTTTTCTTCAATCCATTTTTCGCTGGTCGGTTTTGATAAAACACTGCTTAATCAGTGGTTTAATATTTCAGAATATATACCAACAATTATTTCATGAATATTCAATGTGTCTCGTTATAATATTAAATAACAGTTATATCCCACGATTACGCCTTAGCATCTTCACTATTCCCAATCCCGTGCATCACCGACAGTTTTTTAAACTTTTTTTTAAAATCAATGTTTATTTCTAATATATTCTAACAGAAACATGTTTTGATACATTTCATTCACTAAACGTACGTCGACACACACATGCACATGAACAATGAAAACGCCCGGCTCAAAGAATTCATAATTACACGATTATACACATATTTATTATTAACACACAAAACACACAAAACACACAAAACACACAACACACTATAGAACAAAACGGTTAAGAATGATCAAAAACAGAATAGGCAAACATGCTAACACGAAATATAAACTGGCTGCATACTTTCACCGATAAAAATAATAAACAGAAACGAAGATTCGAAACTTCACACGATGGCATTAATACTTGCGGTATATGCAAATTTTTGTGTCGCTATTATACATTTATACCTAAAAAAAAAAAAATAAACGCACAAAGCCACATACACATATACATATATAAATGAATTTTCTCGCTACCAATTTAATGAACCAACTCGCAACGTTTTCAACAAATTCAACGTTTAAGTACATACCAAGTTAGACTGCAGACTTCGTCGAAAATACTCTATGACCAATCACGAAATGACTTTCTTTTTCGAAATTAATCTGACTATTCGATTTGAAATCCGACTTAACCAGATTTCCTTCTGAGCTTTAAATGTTGGTTTGGTGCTTGTTAAGGATCAAGTGGCCTTTAACGTCTATTGCACGCAGTATATATACACACACGCAGAGACACACACAGACACCGTGAAATGTCGGGTCATTGTTACAACTTGGTTTCTTAGCAACGGTTATCCGTAAATCTATTCGCCACAAAACTTTCTTTATGGCGGTTTCTCTGTTGATTCAAAGAAACTTTCTGTGACGTCACTAGTCGCAGGGGGAAGTTCAAGTGTCGTTTATGTATGTTGAGGAAAAGCGATTTACATTATTAATGGGGTTGTGGTTATAGGCTTAATTTAGAAACTTGTTACCGACGAGGTTATACAGGCCAAGAGGGGTGAGAATGATTCTTAACATTAGTGATACACCGGTAACAAAGTACATTAACATTCATGTTACTGACATTATAAGGCGGGATACTGATAAGCACTATATTAATTAAGTAAAACGGGAAGCACGGAAGGAGTAATTTAATTCAATTTGTAAATTAATTGTCAACATCAACGTTGGTTTAATGCAATCATATAAGAATATAAAGTTGCCTGTTTTGTCATAGACACGCGACGGAGGGTGGGGGT
>JAAAKB020250718.1:0-10954 GCA_010014835.2 Apostichopus leukothele | reverse complement strand
CCCTTAAACTATTTGCTGGCTACCCACTTTGGAATTGCTGGTGCCTCCACTGCTTGCATTAACAAGTTTGATATAAGTCAGTTGAGTAAGTTTGGTATTCATGAGCTCTACAATGGTACATCTCTACATCAACTCTACAATGATACGAAAAAAATGTGATTACTCTACCTAGGATGGGATTTTAGGGCATCAATAGATGTATTTTAAAACAGGGGGTTAAAATATTAAATTGAACTATTTGTGTACTTTTACCTGACAGTAGGCTGACACCATTCTTAGAATTTGGGGCATCAATTGCTTGATGAAAGGCAAATGAGCAATGAGCATATACAATACATTGTTTACTGTACCTGTAGCAACAGTTTTCATTTTACGCCCATGGCCAACCAACTCCACCTCTTCATTTTTCTTTACTTTGCCACGTTCCACTCGACCAGAGACGACTGTTCCTCTACCTGTGGAAGAGGAAACAATATAATTTGTTCGCATCAAACGTGACAAAACACATTTATTAAGATATTTGCAATGTCCTTTAATAGCACAGGGCACAATTCAAAAAGAAAATGAAAAAAGCAACACCACGTCATGTTTAAGAGAAGTGAGAGGTTATGTACAAACCTTGTATGGTGTAATGTACAAACCTTGTATGGTGTAATGTACAAACCTTGTATGCTGTAATGTACAAACCTTGTATGGTGTAAGGTACAAACCTTGTATGCTGTAATGTACAAACCTTGTATGGTGTATGAAGCTTCGATGGCCATCATGAAGTCTTTGTCTAAGTCTCTAACTGGAAGAGGTATCCATTCATCAACTGCCCCAAGTAATTGATAGATACTATCAATTCCAGTCTTACTGTCTTTACCCTATAAAGAATCAAATACATTAAGAAAGAAGCAGTCACATTACTAATGAAAGACACCTTGCTAAATAACTAGACATATTGCTGCAGAAACAGACATGTACTCAAACAACAGACATGTGCTAGAGAAACAGACACTTTGCTAAACGAAATAGAAACATTTCTTAAGAAACAGACACATTGCTAAAGAAACAGACACATTTAGGCACATTGCTAAAGAAACAGACATATTGCTACAGAAACAGATATGTACTAAAAAACAGACATAGGCTAGAGAAAAAGACACTTTGCTAAACGAAATAGAAACATTTCTAAAGAAACAGACACAATACTAATGAAAGACACATTGCTAAAAAACTAGACATATTGCTACTGAAACAGGCATGTGCTAGAGAAACAGACACTTTGCTCACAAAACAGACACATTTCTAAAGAAACAGACACATTGTTAAAGAACAGAAACATTGCTAAATAACTAGACACATTGCTAAAGAAACAGACACATTGCTAACAAAACAGAAACATTACTATAGAAACAGAAACATTACTATAGAAACAGAAACAGACACATTACTATAGAAACAGAAACATTGCTAACAAAACAGAAACATTACTATAGAAACAGAAACATTACTATAGAAACAGACACATTACTATAGAAACAGACACATTGCTAACAAAACAGAAACATTACTATAGAAACAGAAACATTACTATAGAAACAGAAACATTACTATAGAAACAGAAACATTACTATAGAAACAGACATATTGCTAACAAAACAGAAACATTACTATAGAAACAGACACATTTGAAAGAAACAGATACAATAGTAAGTGTAGACAATACTGGTAGACTGGAATATTGATTGAACATTACTTTGCATGTTATAACACAGTATCTTTGCATGGTTCTCAAATTTGTTTAGCATACTATATATGTAGTTGCACTGATAGACACTGTAGTTGAAGTCAAACTGTAACCACTATATTCAAATTTAATATGGTTATGTTGATAAAGTGAACAAGGATAGGAGGCACTCTCCTTGAATTAGTTCAAGCATCTATCCGTACTATACAGTCAACTTTAAGGCACGCATAAAGTGAACCTTTCCATTGATTGTATAGTTACTGTATACCATGCTGCAACAGTGAGGGTCAAAAGTAACTAATGAGATACATGCTAAATGGAACTATTATAATACCTGATACAAGAAAGGTTCAGTATAGGTGCAACCAACATCTATTGCTGTTACCCAGTTCAAAGCATATATTCAAGTAGTAATGGACTGCATAAGTAATGAGCCCAACAAATATTCAAGCAAAAGCAATCATGAGAAGAATGGCTCAGTAGTGTGTGCCAAAGGGGGGAGGGGGGTTACTTCCAATTACATTGTCAGTTGGCTAAAACTGTCAGTCTGCCTTGTTACAACCAGCCTGGACAGAATTATGCCAATCCTCCGGACCTACACCCCTCATGATGAGATGCAGTGGGTGTGGATGTGGTACATGCCCATACACCACACTCCACCTCCCACCCTCCCCCCAAACAATTTACTCCCCAAAAACTATTTTATTAGTACAAGTTCACATATGTCAACTTCAATTGTTGGTAACTCAAATGTGATAAATAGGTAATTTTGGAAAGATGCTAAGAATATGTTCCTCTTTATCAGCCAAAAATAAATTTTCTTTCTCAGAGAAACCAGAAAGACAGTTATCAAGTGATGTTACCGGGTGGCTATAAGGAAGAATGAAAGAATTACCGACAAAGCTCTCAGCATTAAAGGTGGTGAAGTTTCAACGGAATCGGATCAAAGGTCGCAACAATGCTGATTGTTACCTGGACTACTGAAGTTTCATTTCACAGACCAAAATAAAACCCCCACAATCTATTAAAAATGTCAAATGTCTTTGTAGGGTGTTTGTGCTCATCAATGGGAAGGCACATGCCTTGTACGTGGTATGGCATCCTTTCCCTACTTGAGATATCATGTTTTACAAGGTATGCCTACTTTGCCCTCTACTGACCTTATCTGACCTTTGAACTCTTTCCAATGTTGCTGACTTCTTCCATGTCATTTACCACTGTTAAAACAAACTGTCCTTCATAGAAGTCATTAGATATAGCTCTTAGTAGATTTTCGTACTACCTACTCTGCTGAGCTCCAATGGCTTTACATCATATCCCCAAACTACACAAGACACATGTGTTGAGGTCTACTTTACCACACATCAAAAGAAAACCATGGAGGAATAAACGATCCAATCAGAGAATCCAGGGTTATCAGAAACAACCACGACCAATAATCATTAGGTTTTATTTACAATTTAAGCTCCATACTGTACCTCTGCTCTCTGCCTCTCACATAACAAACTCACCTCTAATGCTTGTAATGCAGAACCAATTATGATCGGGGTGTTGTCTCCATCAAATCCAAATTCTGTTAGCACTTCTCTCATTTCTAACTCCACAAGCTCTAAAACTTCTTGATCAACAGCATCTGCTTTGTTTATGAAAACCACAATTTTATCAACACCAATCTATAGGGTCAGACAAAACAAGCATATTAATATTAACAAGTCAACCAACGTATTGACAAGAAACTACTTTAAACAAATAGTAACGAGTCAGCCAACGTATTGACAAGGAACAACTTCAAACAAATAGTAAAGGACAACCACTATTAGTGTTGTTAGGGATAAAAGACTTAGAAGTTAAAATATCTGGCAGGGTCATTCTTGATTGGTGCTTTGAAATGGCAGAATTAAAACCCAGTGTCACAAAAAAAAAAAATAAGATATAAAGGAATCAAACCCTTATAGCACATTGCCTGAAGGATCCCTTTCTGGGAATCAAACAGGCCACGCCTTATCAAGTTTTCACCTTCTATCTCTCCACTGACTCAGAGCCACATTCAAGTTTTGAATCACAATGTTTATGTCACAGCAGTATTTGTTTTGGAAGGTCTAACATACAAAAGATATTTTGTATCAATATTTTATCTCAATAGTTCAATTTCTACTTATGTGAAAAGGATATTAACCAAATTTTCATTTCTTGCCAGCCCTGCTAAATAAAAAAAACCCAGAGTTTTGTGTTTTTACACACTTAGGTCATTTGCAAAATTTCTTATTGATGTTGAGTAGCCGTTTTTAATTTTTTGGCAATCCATGATTCCTAGTGACTTACAATACCACAATAACTATCAAAAGCAAAGTTGTGTAATAAGTTGGGATAACGATTCTGTACTGGTTCTTAGACTGCATCACGCATGTATCCAAGGCATGAAGAATGTGTACCTAATTGGATAACCTCAACCGAACAAAGAGATCTTTGTGGATGCAATTATTTGGCTGTACCTTGGCTGTGAGTTATTAACTTAACAAGCCAACACAGATAACTTTGTGCCAGCCAAGGTACTTTCATGTTTCCTTCGGACATTGTTAACCTTTGAAGTGTTACGCCTGTCTTCATTACTCCTTGTGCCGACTACATAAGTCTGAAGGGACCCTAGCATAACAGTGAAAATGGAACTTTCAATGCAAACTACTGCTTTAAAGTACAGAACAAAACAATTGACACAAATAGTTTCATTGTCTACTATCAACCAAAATTGAATTGATCATTAGATCGACTTCACATTGTACAATAGGGCATCAGATGTAGATATTATCCTGGAGGTAAAGTTACTATTGAATTGATCATTAGATTGACTTCACATTGTACAATAGGGCCTTAGATGTAGTTATTATCCTGGAGGTAAAGGTACTATATGGTAATCTTATAAGTCAACAACTGCCATAAACTTTGACACAAAACTATTAAATTGAGTAGAAGCGAAATTGATTGAAATGAAAAAATGAGGAGGCATGAAACAATACTAATGAGGGGTGAAGGGAATGGGGAGAATGGTGAGATCTACAAACAAACCTGTTTAGTAAGAAGTAAATGTTCTCTAGTCTGAGGCATTTGGCCATCTGTGGCGGCAACAACCAATATGGCTCCTTCCATCTGTGCTGCACCAGTAATCATGTTCTATAGTCAAAAAGAATACTTTGATATAAAGAACAGGAAACATTCCCAAATATCTGTACCTCTGTCAGTTTGAGCTGCTTGTTGTGTTTACAGGTTTGGAGGAGATGAGATCCTTTATAGCACTCATAAATAATGTAGCAATGCTCTAGTCACTTAAAGGAATCACTTGGAAGTGGGATAAAACATGGTGATGAAACACAACAGTTCCTTTATGACTACTCCATGGTGAGTTTACCTGCCTCTGTAGCCACCATGAAAACACCTCCAACTACAAATTGACATCCTCCATGATCACTACATGCAATGACTAACTCATCTTTTTGCACCAATCCACAATATTAAACGCACAAGAACATGCAACTCCTTGCCTCTATCTCCATTTCTCATAAAGAAACTACAGCTAAACAAACATTTGGTTGAACCAAAACAAGAAACAGAAACAACATTCCACATACAAACATACATACAGGAATCAAATTTCAGTACACTGATTGCCAAGAAGATTTATAATATTGAGGAGTCAATAAAGAATTAGTGTTAAAATAACAATGTTAAAGAGTGTTATGGCCTGTAGTAATCAAATATCCCATACTACACTGTACAAATGCCTATTTGTCAACCTTCTGGGTGTTGAAATAAAACTCCCAAATACTCAAGAGACAATTTCGAAATTCCATGCACCGTTTAAAGCTTGATTTGTTTTGCTCTACTCTCTATGCAGAAGTTGATTCATTCACAGATTAGGACTAGGAGTAAATAAGTTGAAGTCAAGGTGAGTAAGCTCTGACATCTATTTAACTATACTTCCATTGACTTCTACTGTACATGCTCCCTTTAATGTCTCAAAACTTAAGAGTATTAGTGAAACTCCTTTATGTAAGAAAATGGTCTGATGTCTGGAATATTGTTTCAATGTAATGGCTATGAACCGTTTATTTGGAAACAGGATTCAGCAATAGAGGTTCTTGAAGTAATTTATCTTGAAGGGTGAATTCATGACATCACAGCCATGTTTTGTACCGCTGTAAATTTTGGGGGCTAGTGGTAAACATTTGGGGTGGGGAAGGGGGACGGGGGGGGGCTTGTGGTAAGTTTCAAACATCATTGTTTCTCAACCTGTAAATCAGAGGAATACATGCCTTAGTCAAGTGTTGCTTAGTAATTTTTGCACTACCCTATGATTACTATGAAGAAACCCTCTACTTTTAAATGCTGTAAATGGGATGACGCTGGCTCTAATTTCTAAAGTAGATAAAAGGTTAGCAAACCTTAATGTAATCTGCATGACCAGGGCAGTCTGTGTGGGCATAGTGACGTTTCTCCGTCTCGTACTCCACGTGCGCAGCGTTGATGGTGATACCTCTTTTCCTCTCTTCTGGTGCTTTGTCAATCTCATCGTATTTATGAAATTTGGCTCCTCCAGCTGCAGACAATACTTCATCGTGTTCAAGAAATAAATTCAGGTGGTATGATCAGTAATGTTTGACATGTTTAACACCAGAGGGCAGTGAAAATTTCAATTGTGGTTATCTTGATCTTAGAAACCCATCAGCCTTAAAGTTTCAAAACCTGTGCCCAATGTACACAGAAACAAGTTGTAAAAAGAACAATGCATGCAACAATTATACATATCCCAAATCCACCATGTCAGTGGCCTGACATCCTGCACTCTAATTGTTAGCACAAAAGTACAGAACTTCAACAATATAAGAGATTCCCAATCAAATTGGACTACACAGTAATACATTTCAAATGCTAACTTTGTGTATCTACTTTTTAAACCCTCTATAAAATTAACAAATTCCAAAAGGGCTATCACATCAGGCACAATTGTCAAACTAAATGTTTGCTTACCTCCAGAGCCCGCACGCTTATACTTCTTTTTCTCTCTCTTTGTCTCTAATGTAGAGTCATCATCTTTCAAGTTAACAATTTAAATTTAAATGACTAATTCCAACTGTAGCCAGAATTGATGGCGTACCAAATTTCATTGCTCCTTGACATCAATATGAATACCATACAGATTATCTCAACAGGTGTGTCTGATGTAACAGTCATCCATAGGGTGCTTTAACCACCATTCAAATTAGCTGTGACTTGGGAACAATTCTTGGAAACTATCTCAACTTAAACACTCTACCCAAAGTTTATAACGAAACAAAACAAAACCTCAAAAACTGCCTCTTAGAGCTCTGCCATCACATCTAGCAAAACATCAGAGCCACCCATTCAAAATCAAATGAAATTTACTATAGCTATCCTGGTATTCTCCACTAAGAATATTACCTTTGGTAATAGCTGCCGTTAAAGTTGTCTTTCCATGGTCCACATGTCCAATGGTTCCAATATTCAGATGTGGTTTAGTCCTTTTGAAGCTGGTTTTGGATTTGGACTCTGCAAAAACACATGCTGAAGTCTTGAGAGTGCATATCTGTGATTGCAATAAGGCTTGTCTCTACAGGAGGTGAGAATAGCAAATAAGAGACATTAAAAAAAAAAACAATGTACCGATTCAGAGCTTATTCTACTGACACCTAGAGTCTTTAATATTATCACTGAAGTGCAACGCTGATAGTTGAGTAAATTTTCTTCAATAATAAGTCACAAGTGCTGTGGCCGAGTGGATAAAGGCGGTGGCAATTGAAGCAATGAGGCTTAGCAATCGGGAGGTCCCGGGTTCGATATCCACCCGGGTCATAGTAAGGTTGGTTTTTCATCCAAGAGCAATCTACGGTTTTCCCATCTGAAATGACTATCTAAATTGAAAAGATTCCAAATTTGAGTTAAAAAATGTTCAATTGGAAGCCACCCGACGTGTAAGTTGTAATCCATAAGCCCTTGCGGGCTTCTCCCACATTTGTGGTCGCTTATGCGTCGTAAAAATAACTACTGATTATGATTATTATTATTACCTTTCAATTACAGTCGTGAAAGAAACTGGACCTGAGAAACAAAAAAGACTTGATCCATTCTCAACATCAGTGATTTTAAATCAAGACTGTAACCGTAAATGGTTATGGCGCTGTTACGTCAAGTGAGTATCACGAGTCCCTTAAAAATGGAATAGATAATACACATGATCAGGTTAAATGTTAGTGACAGATCTACTGTGTACTGTATACAAATATTCGCATGAGCTTATCCAAAGGCTGAGGGATCAAACCAATCTTAAAACAATACTACAAAACGGCCATGTCAGCACACGAATATGTATTGGGAGGAAGTTTGAGATTTAAACTTGCAATAGCGCCCAACTATTCTCAAAGCGTCACAGCTTGTACAAAGGAACAGAGCCGAAAACCGGATTAACACAGACGATGAAGTTTCAATTTAATGAACTTTGTTCGTCAATTAATTGTAAGACAATACTCACTTGGCGTATCAAGTTGCAGAGGATGACAATATAACAGAAATGGCCGCTGGACATGGCGGTGCGTGGCGGTACACGGCTTTTCACGGCGGTACACGGCTGTACACGACTGTACACGACTGTACAACGCTTAACACGGCTGTACACGGCTGTACGCAGCTGTACGTGGCTGTACATGGCTGTACACGGCTGTACACGGCTGTACACGACTGTACACGGTTGTACATGGCGGTACACGGCTGTACATGGCTGTACACGACTGCACAAGGCTTTACACGGCTGTACACGGCTGTACACGGCTGTACACGGCGGTACGAGGCTGTTCATGGCTGTACGTTACTGTACGTAAATTTACGTGATTGTACGTGGCTTTACGTGGATGTATGCATGGCTGTTAATAGCTGTACGTGGCTGTACAAGGCTGTACGTGGCTGTGCGTGCCTGTACATAGCTGTACATGGCTGTACATGGCTGTCCATGGCTGTAAGTGACTGTACGTGGCTGTACATTGCTGTACGTAGCTGTAAGTAGCTGTACGGCGCTGTACGTAGCTGTGCGTGGATGTACATAGCTGTTCATGACTGCACATAGCTGTACATGGTTTTTATGGCTGTACGTGGCTTTACTTGGCTGTACTTGGCTGTACGTGGCTGTACGTGGATGTATATGGCTGTATACATGGCTGTACATGGCTGTACGTGGCTGCATATGGCTGTTCATGGCTGTACATGGCTGTGCGTGGCGGTACATGGCGGTACATTGCTGTTCCATTCCAGATAAATCATGTAAGTTATTTGGAAAGCCAAATTATACGGGCACACTTAGTGTTGCAATGCAGTGTGTGTGTTTTGGTGGCAGACGTAGGGGTTACACGATTCTCCCAATTAGAGGTTCACCAGTGGGGCTTGACTAACATGAAAACCTTGTCGGACCATTTACGGGAAGTTCATTTTCGGGGATGTGGGCAGGAGGGGGGAGGGGGCTTCGCATCTAGAGCCATACCAAGATTATGCTTCCCAAAAGTCGAAATAAAATTCAATTAAAAATCAACTAAACAGTATTACACTTGTCTCACATTTGTTTTTGTCGGTGGTTATATAAACTGTACGTCATTACCTAACCTTGAAACCTGAATTGTCATGTCGCTGCCAAGCACGCGTTATATAAATATATTCATCTGTTCCTTAACACAACTTCTATGAAAACAAACATTGGTTGTATAAGTGATCTTTCCTTTTAAATGTTCTATCACAACTCATTCAAATTCAAGACAGTGTAATATAACGATCGTTAAAATTGGATGAGCACAATCATTTCATAGCAACCAGTTTCGCGATGATTTGGTTTGAGAGTTACTTGAGCCGCGTAGTCTTGGAGCTTCCGATGGTGCCATTTTTCATTACAGTTTATATGTGGAACGTTCTTTCCAGTTCGAATATTAATTCCGTGTACATGCTACATATCTACGTATTAACGTAACATCCGATCTAGAAATGAGAACGTACCCCATGTCAGCATTCTTTACATGTTTTCATATTTCCGTCAGAGTTTTTCGTGGTAATGCATGAATCACACATACCCTATATTAGCATACCATGTAGTGTCATCATGATGCAAGTATGTGAACATTTTAATGGCGTCGTATCAGCAACCGCTATTAGTCAACAGACTGCAAATTCCTTATCAGTCTATGTTTTAAGAAATAACAACTCACAGTCATTAACTGACCTGATTTGAAAAAACAAGCACGCGACGGTGGTTTCAGTGAACGAAAACATCAGTTGAATATCCTTACAAAGTTTTATCTGAAACTAACTAAAATAAAACCTTGCAGCTTGTAACGACCACTTAACAATTTGAATATATTTTTAATAGTGACCGATATAGTAAATATATTTCGTCTGCAATATAGAATATATTTTTTAAGTTGCTCCAAGGATTACAAGGTATCATGAAGCTAGCAGCTTAATTGCTGCAATATCAAATAGTTTCTGTTTACCCTCTAAGATGCTCTAAAGATTACAAGGTATATGAAGCTAGCAGTTTACTGCTGTAAACAAATTTTAGCCAGTTCAAAGAATCCACCTGACTAAGAACCCAGCAATGTCATAGAGGACTAGTATAAAAAGAAGTGAGGAAAGAGCATATTCTTGCCCTCTCCCGCTTTCAAAATAGAGGATCTTGTCCCAGACTCACCTGTCCTAACATTAATGGTTGGAATAGGCTCAACTTGAAGAGGGAATTCAGCAAAAGGTTGAGAAATAAGGAGTTCTTTGCAAAAGATGGTTGGTGAGTAAATTGAAAGAGGTAAACCGGTTAGAGTCCTTTTTGTCCCATCAGAAATGACATTAGAATGGTATATACGGCGTTGGACACTTTAACGTTCGTAATCAGCAGCGGGAGAAAGTGGGGGAGGGAGAGGGGAACGTTCGGTCGTTTCGTTTTTATGCCAAAATTTAAGACTATTTACCAGCTGAAACTAAGACCTTATTATAACGTAATTTACAGTTTTAATATGTCTCAAACTGCAAGCTTTGAAATGTTCTGCCTCATTGCCCCATGTACACGAGAGTCGCATTCCATGCATTCACAGCCACCCCCCCCCGCTCCCCCCCCCCCCCCCCCCCCCCTTTTTTTAAAATTGGGACTCTCCCCGCCATATTACATTCGCGCACAGGCCCAGT
>JAAAKB020250708.1:0-10954 GCA_010014835.2 Apostichopus leukothele | reverse complement strand
GAAGATACTGTACATACGATGCAAACAAAAGCCCCTGTAATAAAAGTCATCATACGATATTATAATGTGACAATATATATTATAGCCTCTACCCTGCACAGAATGAAAGTTAATTAATTACAGAATTGCAGTTTTTTACTTCATGTACACGTACCTATAGGCCTACCTTCTACAGTCGCAATTAAGCAAAGATAAAGAAACAATACGCTGTAATGAACTATAGATTACACCGTGAAAGGCATATCGTTTCCATACCTTAAAGCTGCCCAGGTTGTTCAGGCCCCGGATTTTTTTGTGTGTGGAATAGGAGTACAAACATACAATATCTCGCCTCTTAATTCTTGTAACAGTGGAAACCTGTACCGTACGGTGTTTTTACGACAGACGAATCGATATGGCGATGTCACTTTGAACATAACGATGTTAATTTGGATAGTTTTGAAAAAATTGTGCTCGTATAATTTTTTTTCTCTTCAAAATTGCAATGACGATCTTGTTAATCTATTACATTACACTGATAAACTTACACACCTTTCAATCCCTCCTGTTAGCATGAAGAAAAACACAAACTTGATAACATGCACTTACATATTGGTCTATATAAGTGTAGTGAAGAACGTACAATTTTCTATACTGCCATTCTCGTTTACTTTTAAATTGCTGAAAAATCTTCTTTACGAAAACAAGTACATCGTTCAGTCCAAGAATGCCCTGCTGTCACACTACAACTACATATGTAAGACAACTAACGGTTAAAAATGACAGATATTTATTGAGGGTTTATTGACTGAAATATTTTACGGTCTTTTCCCGGAATTTGAATTGATTACTTTGGCTTATAGTTAAAGTGTATGTAACCATGTAAGGTACAAGACTGAATATTGAAATAAAAAAAACCCTGTTCATATAAACACCTATAATCGCTCTCAATGAGAGCTGGCTCTTTGTTTTGTGTTATTTACTGCTTCTGCTAACATTGTTCGCATGTTTAAGGAGGCCCGAGATGGCTAGAATATTCTTCGTTATAACATTCATTCCAAAATCTGTCAAATAGGTCTTGATCTATAATTACAAAATATCAGATTAATACATATACATTGAAGAACACCGATTGGTAGAAACTAAACATGACCATCAAGTTCAAATATTTTGTATAATGTAACATTTCAAAAAACAATTTGTTTTGACAAGAACTAATCTAAGCAATCACTGTTATGTTAATGGCTTGGTCAGCAACATAATTCATTAGCGGGAATATATGGAGTGAAAACTTGCAATTTGTGTAATATTGACAAAATCTAACTTAAGTTACTACAAATCTCAAGAAACCTTTGCTACATCACTATCAATACCTTAAATTTAGCGATACATCAACCATCCTAAGCTCACTACATCTCACATGGACCTAGAATTTCTGTATAGACCTGCCATGATATCGTAGCAGGGAAAGATTGTAGGGCTTGGCAAAAAGAGAGAAGGGAATGTTTAAGCCCACCCCCCCCCCCTCTTCACGCACTCGCCGCCTCTCCACTCATTAACAGTGTCCATCTACACTGGCGTGTCGCTTCTCCTTCTTAATCTCCCTTTTGTTTCCTACTTCAGTTTGTTAAATCTTTTTTTGTTACCCTCCTATATATCATCCAGTCTGTCATTTCTCTTACCTTTATTTTAAATTGCCTACGTCTAATCTATTCTTCCTACAGTTTTCCAGTCAACGTGACTATATATCTCTCCATTCTATTCTTCTCTCAAGAGATTACTTTCACGTGTATACTCTAACGAAATTTATTTCAACTATTTATTTTGCAATGCTCAAATAAATCTTTTTTCAAGGTATGTACTTACCACACAATCATGCAAAAGATCTCATTGAAATCGTGACTAAGTAGCCTAACAAAAATCACAGATAGAAATATATGACACTTATCATCAGTTTGCTGTGACCAAATCTATTTGACCCCATGAACATTGGATGCCCTGGGTCAGTAACCGGGCATGTTGCTACACCATCCGTTCCATAATTCCATCTTATAAAGTGAGATATGGATGAACTGTTCAGCAACAGTTTATATACCGGCGTTTAACGTACGATCATCCTGGTACTTCCTGAGTGTAGTATATGCAATGCAATATACAACTTTGATATAAGATTACAATTTAGATTAAACATATAACAGATAAATATGAATGGAATGAAATACCAATAATTCATCAATTTCACAAAATCGGAAATCCCGAATGCAAACTTTTAATAAACTCCTAGATGACAGTTCATCTAGTAAACAGGTTGCCGAAGAAAGAGGTGTCCCGATGATACTGTAGTAATCTAACCATTGTTTATTGACCTGCCTAACGCATATTCCGTTATAGAAGAACATAAACATGTAGGTTAAGTTTAACAATCGGAAATGAGATCCATACTCAGCAACATATAGTTTGAAAGGGCATAGGCCTATATAGAATGCTCGCTAAATGGTAACTGAGGTTAAAATCATATCGTTGTTAATGTTTTCTTGTACATGGACACGCTTAAGTTGGTTTTATCTTCATTGTTGTCTGCGTTAGGTCGCATTCACTTGTCAGTTGATTCTTGTCATAAAGGCAAATACCGTTGTCCGTTGAGGTTCAAGGTTGTGCAATTATTAAACCACCAACCACTTTCATAGATCTTTGCACAGCCGTCAGCGATATTGTTGTCATTATCTTGATCATAGGTAAAGAAGTTCATACCTTGGTGGTACCTCATGTAATCGTATTCTATCAACCAAGAACAAAGAAATAATAAGTCACTTTGAAAATTAAGACAAGACAAGAAAAGAAAAGAACGACTGTTTCTTATGCGATTACAAAACAAGTTTCAACTTATTGAAAGAAACCAACAGTACAAGCAGCAAGTTAACCTCATGATTGGTATCATACTATTATCTTCTACATTGCTCTAGTTACATCCGTGTCCAAACAGTGATCGGATTGATAAAGCAACCATTTTTAGGCAATAGGTCTTTCTTACATGAGTAGGATCATCACGTTTTTTGACTTTTAGGCAGTTAAAAATTGATGTGTTTACATACCAAAACTTCCTGAGTAGTTCCCAAGTGATTCCAGCCTGTATTTGCTCTCCTCATTACCAATGCGGAAATGATCATAGTGTAGGACCTCGTTGATAGTGATGGATATCACTAGTTCAATCAGAAGCTGGTATTCCCTTTGATTGGAAATTACATGTACTCTGTCGTTTCCGAGCCAAAAGCTTCCCATTAGATCACCAAAGCCATTCTTGTAGCTATTCCAATCTCGGAAAAAGCGACTGGAATCATTAATTTGGCGCTGAAATATCTGCAAACGAGGAAGCAATATAGTAACAGAAATTAATTTAACAACAATAAATCGTAGTTTCTTTGCCCACGTGAAAGAAGAACATTTCTTTCGCAATACTGTTTCATCATTATTTGAAGCAAGGTATGAAAGGATTAATTACTGTTAATTAATTGAATGAGTTTAAGTAATTTCTCACACTGAAATATTGCTTAAACACATGTAGGGTTTGCTTGTTTATATTATTATTATTATTTATTTTATGTATCGTCAGTATGGGCTGTAGATGTTATTAAAAGCCTTGTTTTTTAGTGGTGGGAATTCGATTTGTTGGAGTTCCGAATTATCGGTCTGGGGCAGGAGCCAGTGGGAAGGGGATTTACTCTCCACTTTGAGAATTGTTTGTATAAATAAGGGTGCCTAAATGAGAATTGGTGCAATGTTTTTCAATTTGCAAAGAATATTTATCATCAAAATATGTCAATATGTCAGTAGATCTGTCAGTATGACTGCCAGATGCTAGTGTCAGATGTACAGTGCCGAAAGAGGGTGTTTCTCTTTATTTTTGCTTCGCATTGTTGAAGTGGTGGACTACCGGGTTGGGTAATTGTCTGGGACGTATAGTTGTTGGTTGGCGTGAGGCATGATTGCATAGTTTACAGTGATTTAATAGCATACATGACATATTGTCGACGCAGTACCTGTATGGATATTTTCCATATAACGACACAACCATTTGTTTATGTAAGCACGATTCAAAATAGAACACATATAAAGAATATAAAACATCCACTGAAACTTCTATCTAGAAGCATTGACAGAAACACACGACAATAACTGATATCAACAGCTGCTGCATTGAGTGTCGTAAACTGTTTACCCACGGTAATGGCAACAATGTGAAAATGCAACGCAAGACCATTTGAATCAATTTATCCCTGGTCTACTACTTCTAAATTTAATTGAATTAATACATGACTTACCGTCCATCCTTCCTGACAATAAACGTCAAACGGACCATACGGCCATGAGATTGGCTCAATCGTGTAAACACCATTGTTGGTAAATCCACTGTCGTATACGTCCTGGCAATCTCTAGGTACTTCGCATACAGTGCCATTGCCCATATATGACTCGATACAGATACAAACACTGCCAAAGGTCTTTCGTACGCATCTTGCATGAGAACCACATGAATAGCTTTCGCAGTATAAAATGTCGTCTTGACATGAGCAGTGCATCGTGCAGTCATCATTTATATATGACGTTCCATTCTTTGAAGTAAAATGAGATAAAACGAAGGTAGTCTGACCTCCTGAAATTATATTACAATGAGGTGATTTTGAAATTGACTTTGAAGAAGTTAATAGAATGCAGTATATTTGTGAACATATATATGTACATTATAGGAGAAACCATGAAAGCAAACTCAATGTACTAAAAACCAATATTCGAACACATATCCAAACTTTTATATCGTATTGTTGTCATTACTTTCTGCAAAATTGCTGAGAAATTACCGGAATCACACCAACATGTTGTTGATAGCATCCGCACTCTTCCTGGTGAACACAATCTTCTCCCTTCCGCAAGTACCCATCTGAACAAATACATGCGTAACCAGAGGCGCAGTTGTTATAACAACCGTACATCCCGGTTGGGTCATAGCAAGTGGCCTGACAAGAGCAACTCTGCCACAGAGTGTTGATTGGACATAGAGCTATATACAAGGGTGTAAATGGTTAAGAGTATCGTCTGATTCATCAGCGAGAAAAGTCGTCATTTATGTATCAATGTAAACTAGATATTAATCACAGTCCTCTTTCCTACATACTTTGGGTAAATATAGACTAATCAACAGTAAACCTGCAAGGATTAGGCGAATGTAAATAACCGTCAGTCTGTATAGTACATTAATATGTCCATGTACGTTAGCAGATACCGTAACCACTTTGTACATCCCCTAAATGTTCCGAAACAATAACAAGACTAGAAAATCCAAAGTTTAAAAATGTATTTAGCACAAGTTCTGTGGCTTGACAGATGTGACATTATGCGACATGTTGCAAAGGCATTGAGACAGCTTCAAAATACTATGATCATGTTTAATGCTTTATTAGATTGTTTTGTTCGCACAACCATTGGGAATAAAGCTATTTATGTACAGACGAAAACCACAAAGGGATTATTGTAGTTGGTATAAATTAAAAACAGCATATCAACTTTCAGGATGCTGAGCCATTCATGGAAACATAAGGCCTGAAACTTCACGTTTGCACTGGTCAACGGCACGATTGATATCATCGTGAATTTTGTACCGGGAGAAAGTAGTATAGAACAAGGGAAAGCCATCGAAAGTGAAAAAGAAAACAAGGAAAACACCTCTGTAACTTTGCTAAGTAAGACCTCTTCCACCGATAAGAAAATGTTACATTATGTTACCATAGGAATCACTTACCACCTAGTGGTGACGTTGTTGTTGACTTCACGACTAGTTCACCCACTGGTTTAATCTCCATCTTCGTTTTGGTGATGTCACATCGTTTAGTACTTGCTTCTTTTCTGTTGTGCATGCAGATACCAGTATCCCATGGATCGCCGTACTGACCATTGAAGTTTACTTCAAAACAATACTTGTACCACCAGCCACCTATATGGGAAGTTGCGCATGAGCCTCTTGATAGTTCATCGTTGTCGCGATCATAGGTTGAGAACTTCTGATGACGATGAAAGTCCATATAATCATATCCTGCAGAATGAAAGAAACCATGCTACATAAAATAAGTTTTTTTTTTATGTTTGCACGACGTTTAAATCTCTAGATTATGAATTTGTTGGATGTTGTCATGAACGGTTCAAAGAATTGAAATCAGCTTGAATCATGTATTTTGAATGACCAAAACTTACAGTGGAATGACATTTACAAACCTACATAAGCATAACAACATGCTATCATATTATCTTATTCACTAGGCTTATGTAGATTAATGTTCGCGCTAAACTTGCTGTTTTCGTTTAAGAGAACGGGATTTCGCATGAGTGGGGGAGGGGGTGGATTTTTTACAAATATAGGACACTACACAAGAATTTGTAACACAATGTATGAGGACAGATCATACTGAAGTGAACACGTTCTGCTGGAGTTCGTCAGGTGCATTTTCCACACTGGATATCTCTCTATGTAGGTATCAACACTGATTTTAAGGCTACAGAACAGTGTTTGAGTAAGGTATAAAGGTATGCCAAAAAGAGGATTATCAAAATCACACCAGAAGTGAAGAAATTAAACATCCCGTATGCAACTAAAACACAGCAGTGTAGTATATATGTGGTAAACGAAATTACCCTGTATTAGATTAAGTTGTTAATAACTCGTTAAGCAGGATCAAGCAAGTTAGTACAATTACTTATATCTCTTAATTATGAAATGTATTCTTCATATTGCAACCTATACTGGCCCTGAAGTTACATACCCACGCTGCCATTGTAGATGCCGAGACCTAACGTGAATTCGGTTTCTTCATCTCCAATCCAAAAGCGGTCATATTCTAAAACGTCGCTTTCACCAGAACTATAGAACAAACTAACTTTCAGCGTGTAGTGTCTTTGAATTGATATGTAATGAACCTTTTCATTTCCTAGCCAAAATTCACCATTCAGATTACCAAATCCATTGCTATAGTTATGCCAATCACGATAAAACGAGACTGAACCATTGAAACGATTCTGGAACACCTTTGACAAAAAAGGTAGAAAGATACGGTACGGTTTGTGTCTATAAATATATCACAGAATTTTTTTTTACATTCAGTTAAAAATAATTCAAACCATTACATTCACAAACTATCGTTATACACCTGGAATTAAAGGACTGAGTAATATTTCAATGGTATGTCAGTCTAACACACTGTTAGTCATCACGAACGACAACTATTCCGGCAATGAGGAAAACCCAACAGTGACATCTTTATGATATATCAAAATAAGAAATAGTTTTCCTTACTTTACCCCTTCAGTAAAACCTTTTCAAGGTTGAAGCCTACAGTGAAAATAGTGAACATTTTTGCAATATGCTGCCCCTTTTTTATCGATCTTTACTCACAGTACTCGAGATATTGTCCAAATTTCCGTCACACAAAAGTTTCTGAGATACTTACAGTCCAACCATCTTCGCAATAAACCGGAAACGGATTATAAGGCCAAGAGCCTGGGTAAATCTTGTAAACGCCTTCCTCTTTGGACACATTGTTGAAAATATCCTGACAATCTCGTATCGGTGTGCACGTCGAACCATCTCCCATGAATCCTTCATTACAAAAACAGGTCTGATTGGCACAGGAGGTGCTGTCATTACATTGAGAAGTTCTGCAACTGGGATCTTCTTCGAAACATGTGCAGTTAATTACATCTTGATAGAATAAGATTGTCAAGTTTAAAGATGGAGAAAACAAGAGATGGAAGGAAATTATTTTGTGAAAGATATTCGATAAACTATTTCACGATCATCAATAAAACAAATAAATAAACGTCTTAAAGCCACCAATATAAATACCAACACTATTGTTTAACAAGATGCAAATTTAAATATGTTGAATTGACGCTAATGGGTTTAATTAAGCAAAATAATTAAAGCTTGATGAATTCATTATGTAGTGATGAATACTCTGTGCCAGTTATGTGATCATGTAGAGTTGTGAGAACAAATGATGTTATTCATTGTCGAGTGCTATGAAACCCCCGAGATATTTCAACAAGTACAATGTATAATGATTTAAATATCATGTGTTACTTTTTGGCCATTTTAACACTTATTGTGTTTCTTCATTGCATACTTGTTTTCAATATGTATTCATTATTATACTTTATTTGACGAAGATGTCAGTACTTCCAATGTAATTCAAACCAGCGATGCAATGATCTTAATTGCTAGATGCTGTTTTGCAGGTGATACTTATTGCATTCATTACATTTGAAGGGACGAATCGTGATGAAGTACTGCAAGATAACTACATCATCGTTATCGTCACTGGCGAAAGACATAATGACCCAAACTAGGTTCGACCTGGCAATTTGCTTATTGAATTGATATGTTAGTTTGCATCATGCAGATATCAAGCAAGCTTTCTAATTTGTCAACATATGACAATAATTTAACACTGACTTGGAAATGTGCTACTGTCTCTCTTTTTCTGATACGTGCTAAGATTCGAGGACCTTTCATAAAAGCTTATGCAAATGGAATAATATGTCCATCAAATGCTTTACATGATACCAGCTTACCAACTTGTCCTGACACTGTAGTGGTCTTATCGGACGGTTTGATTTTCATTGTCGTCATGGTGATATTACACAGGATGGTATTATTTTCTTTGAGGTCGTGCATACAAATACCAGTATCCCAGGGATCTCCGTACTGACCGTTGAAATTTACTTCATAGCAATGGTTAAACCACCAGCAACCCCTATGGGACGTAGCGCATGAGTCCCTGGATAGGTAATCGTTATCGCGATCATAGGTTGAGAATTTCATTTGACGATGAAAGTCCATGTAATCATATTCTGCGGAAGGGAACCAAATTATTACATTTCATGAGCATCTCCAATAATTTGAAGAAAAAAAAACATTCAGTCTTTAACATGCATTTGATATGTACATAATATTATAGAAATTGGCAACACACAGATAATCCTTTGAAAGTGGAATGTTTAATTTGTTTCAAACGTAATAATCGAGAACTAAATTTACCTCAAGAATTAAAATGTTCATTATTCTCTCCATTTGTGTAACAAATGTTTCCAGCTCCATGCATAACTTAGAAATGTTGCACTCTGATTTCGACAAACCTATTTAAAAAGGAATGCAGTGCAACTTTTCTTTATGAATTATTCACCCTTTTCAGGCGCACAATTTGATCAATTAGTTCATTGAGGATTGAAAATTAACTATAGGTCTTCATGACGCTCGATTGAAGAGCCTGCGAATATTTTTGATTAAAGTGAAAACTTAACATTCGAAATTGAGGTCATGATGAAATATTCTTCCTTTCAGATCAGAAATTTATCTTTAAAGTTGTACTTTACTTCCTTTTCCTGTATGTAATTACTGCCCAATTTGAACTAACTGTTGAAAAACGGATTATGTACACCCAAACGATTCGGAGTCCTAATAACAGCATAGTGGATAATGATATAACGTAGAGAGTTGGTAGTTTATTTCATTTGTGTTCCCAGCTAATTTCGTATCCATTTGCTGGTTCCTTTTTGCCCAGTCCTGTTTTGATTTGTCTTATAAATATATAAGAAACTTACTAACACTTTGTTATCGTAATATTCATTTCGCCAGGAAGCTTGGTAACCACAAACAATTTTGAAAATCAAGACAATTGGGATAACATTGTAATATTAATATCCTGCGATAGCAGTTAATCAGTATGCGTACCAGAACTGCCAGTGTATTCTCCAAGGACCTCTAACTTGTATTGGGTTTCCTCTGTCCCTATCCGAAATGGGTCGTACCGAAAGTATCCGTTTTCACCGGAAGTAAACTTGAAATTCATTTCCAGCATGTAATCACTTTGACTTGTTATGTAATGCACCTTTTCATTCCCGAGCCAAAATTCACCGTTCAGATTACCAAATCCATTTCTGTATGTATTCCAATCACCATAAAACGAGACTGAACCGTTGAAACGATGTTGAAAAACCTTTAAGAATACGACAGCGAAAGTATTGTAATTTAATTTTCAGTTGTGAATCTGTTGTTGTCGATAGTTTAACGGACATCTATCAGTATAATGTCTTTTAACTTAAAACTTAAAGGATAACCTTACTCAGTGTAATAGTATTGATACTTCATATTTAAAAGTTAAGCTGAGTGCTAGAAATGTCTCTATTGCTATTGAGGTTTCCAAGACATTCAGCAGTATAGTTTGTTATATATAAATCTAGAGTGTCGGTTACAGCTAACTAGATGATGGCGTCGACTCCTAAGTGCAGACCTAGCTGTCAATGTCATACCATTGTTTACATGTGTTAATAACTCAAACCAAACATATTCTTGTAACTTTCATATAAACAAACGAGCACCATTGGATGATATTCAACACAATTTGTACTTGTCAACTTTGTAATGTGTTGTAAACATGTCACTTGAGATCTTAAAAAACATTATGTTTCTTATTGAAGTTTGTGTTGCATTTTGGAAAGGGACGTTGAACAGAGTATTGGACTTTAGTTGAAACTAAAAGTATTATGGAAGTTCATACTGGACTGATAGTAGTGTCTTTTAATGGTGTACAACATGATAAAATGAATATATATATATATATTTTGTTTTTTGGGTGGGGACAAAGTTCATCCTCTTAAATATTAGAAAATTCCTCACTTACACGACTACGTTTGCGTCTGGTTTTTGATACCGAAGTTAGGTAATACTATTAGTTCCGATAGTCAACAAAATTATATTTCTTTAGCATAGTTCCAAATACTTGTTAATATAATAAAGGGAGTAAACTTACAATCCAACAGTTTTGGCAATAAACGTTAAAGGGATTATACGGCCAAAAAACCGGATTTTTGTTACCGTTTCTTCAGCATATTTACAATAATTTTTTAAGATAATAAAACATGTGAACTTACA
>JAAAKB020250699.1:0-10954 GCA_010014835.2 Apostichopus leukothele | reverse complement strand
TCTAACTCTTCCCTCCCTTCTATCCCCTATTGTTCTCCTGTCCTTTGGAATTTTTTTTTTTCTTTTTTTGTCCTTTGAATCATTATCCTCTGTCCCTTGTTCAGTTATATATTTTCCTTCCATCAATAATGACTTTGATGACCTTGCCATCCTGTATTCATTGAAATTATTACCTCATTCCACAAAAGGATATTTTATTTCCATTTCCTTTGTCAAAATGTTAAAGTAAGCGTCATTTCTTCGACTCGTCTGGCGAGCAGAGACAATAGATCTGGAAGTTTGAGTAAGGTGACTGGTAGACTTGCCTTCTTATACCATCATCCATCAATCAATATTTTAGAAGGGAAAAAAAAGAAGAAATTGAAAGAATATTCTTCCTTCTGGCAACTATCTCATCTGAATGTCATATTTTTTCCTTGCCTTGAAAATGTCAGGAAAATATATTATGTGTGTGTTTTTGAAATATTTTGGAGTATACTGTAGACTGGTAACTTTTAGTGGGAAAGGTGAAGGACAGAGGTGTTGGGCAGGTTAAAGGCGAGCGGTGGGGTGGGGGGGGGGTGATTGAAATGGAAGTAAATGTCAGAGGAGTGCATGTAGGTGTATTAAAACAGATGTCAATTTTAATGCGGGGACCAGGAGGGTAGTGTTAGTATCATTATTATCCAGAGATACCTAGCAGTGAGTTTACAATGTGAATCAATTGTATCCTTGTTTGTCCCTTCTGTTGATAAATCTTGCCGTGTAAAAAGGATTACTGCTTCATAGATTATCCAACTGTTAAAGGAAAGAAACAGTTACATACAAACAATCTGTTAGCGCAGTGTACAGTGCAGTTGCAAATGACACCGGGTAACAGGATACTCAATTTTGTCGGACACAGACTTTTTAATAGGGATTAAATGGTTTAAAGCCCACTTATTATGTGGAGACAAATACATTTAGTTTTGTTAGTTAGATCGATGGTGACTGCGATGCAAAGTTACAAGGCAGTGTGAGAGACAGTTCTGCGTATGCTTTAAGCTTCTGGGAATAAAATAATGATATAATAATCACCATCATTAGTTATTCGTGATTACTTGTACGGGGCGAGGAATCAATGTTCCCAAGATAAATATTTCCTGTTCAGAAGAGTACCAAACAATTCACATAACTAATAGTTTTTATTCCAATATATTAAAAAAGTGTTGAGACTTATAAATTAGACGAGGGAATTTTGATGTTTCCCTGGAGAAAATAGCAATTAATTGCATATTTTTCTTCGCTTATTTTGGGGGGGGGGGGGAGAAGGGATAAAAGGGGGGCAACCAATCATATAAACACAAAATTATCATGTCACTAATAGAGAGATCGTAAGAATTATGTTTCTTCAAAGTGAGCGAAGTGAGCATATACCATGTTTTGTGAAAAATGGAACTGAGGCTTTAATGATGTTTTCCACGTTTGTTATACAATTTTATTATACTTAGTTATCAAGTTACATTTCAACAACAACAAAATTACTAGAAAATTACTTTATTTGTTTTTAACTGTTATTGATAGCCCTTATTGCAAGTGTTGTAGATTCGGATCAAACTAGGGACAGAAATTATGTGTAGATTTATGGTTAATTTACAAATCAAAGCAGGGTTGGTCAATTTAAAATCTCTTGATTTTTTTCTTAAAAGATCACTAATGTAAATCAAACATGTTTTCTTTCATTTTAAACTGAAATAAATTTAAAAAGATTAAACCTTAATTTCTGTTCCAAAGAAAAAAAAATTGCCGACCGTGAATAAAAAATAAAGCTGGTCAATTCTGTAGCACTTTATTTGACATAATGAACACATTGTGCTATACATGTGTGTTTCGTATTAAAAAAAAAAATGGCCAGTTACAACACTATATAGCATGTGAAACTAAATTATCAGAGATTTATTTCCTATTGGGACACCTTTCTTCCCAACATATCCGGGTAATGTAGGTTTTAACCGTATTCCAATGACAGAGGCAAGAAAATATTTTGCATAATTTACACTCTGCATTCTGCATAAATCAAAGATATTAAAGCTGACTGTGTTTGTCTTACAATGCACAATTTCATCGAGAAAAAAGTCACATGTGGATTTTGTTCAATTTTTTTCCGCTCCATTTTTGCAAACTTTCTACTGTATCATTGGAATACAGAGTATGTGTTGTTTATTTTGTATGATGAGTGAATGATGTACACACACGTGTTCATGAAGCCTACATTGAACCACCCTGCATTACATCTTTTCTTATCTCATGATTCCTCTTTAGGTCATGTGAGAATATCTGATCTTGGACTGGCAGTAGAGGTCCCAGAGGGGGATACCATCAGAGGACGAGTGGGCACTGTCGGGTACATGGGTAAGTTGTGGTACTAGTTGATGTTTGTTTAATATTAAACTGGCCTGACGAGAGGGGAAGTCCTGGGGCTGTGGGGACATTTACGGGATACCATCAGAGGACGAGTTGGTAGGGTCGGGTACATGGGTAAGTTGTGGTTAGGTGATGTTTCTTTCCTAAACTGCCCTGAAAAAAGCGGAAGCCCTGGGGCCACGGGGACATTTAGGGGGCATAAAGAAAGTTATTGTTCTAATTAACATAATATCCTTAGGAAGGATGAAGATGTAATTTCCCCCAAACCTGATATGGCTCATGATGTCAATGGCTGTTAAGCAGGGGGATGAATGTGGATTTTGTGATTAGCTATAGAACTAGAGGTGGTGGAATGCATTCTGCTTCTCTCAATAATGGAGGTTTGCAAAAGTATTTCAAACAGTTGCTATGAGATTTTCAAAATTTTTAGAGGAAAGAAAAAAGAACACTGTGGCTCCCTAGCTTGCTCGGAATGTAGTCTGCCTACAATCACAACGAACCGGTTCTAAAATTATTTCAAGGAGAATGCGTCCTGTTTTACATTAGAGGAAAGATGTTGTGATCACCTGCCACACACAACCTTTCATGTTATTGCCCATTAGTAATGACAGCTCTGTTCAAAGCTATTGTCATGGGATTTGACGATACTAGACTGATCTGTGTTGTGGCTACCAGCCCTGTCACCTTCAATTGTAGTTAAGTAGCAACAAGTGTATGCTTGTGTAGGTAGTTAGCACTAGCTTGTATGCTGGTGTGTCACAGCTATGATTAGGTCTTCCTGGTCTTATCAAAAGAGGAAGACATGTTGATTATAGAGATAATGAAACTCAATTTACTAGCAATGATGGATGTCAGTTTGGAAACCTTCTGTGAATGTAAAATTGAAATGCTAAATATAAAAATAAAAAGGGGGGGGGTCTGGTATCGAATCAATTGTGTCAGAAAACTGAACGAATGGTTGGTCCCAGGTTTGATTCTTCAAAACTTGGAGGTAGCAAGCACTGGAAACCTCCATATTGCATTCATCTTGCAACACATATTTCAACGTCTCGTCTGTTGAGCTTAGGTATTTTGCCTGCCTTTCTGTGAGGACAGATACACCTAGTATTATTCCATGCACGCGACAGTAGCTTGTCGTGGTATGTCCACAGCGGAATGCTGCCTCACCGTGGTATCTAGGGAATAGACTTTACCAGTTAGAATGTTACTGTTAGGCTAGCAACTACATTACAGCCTTTACCTAATACAGAGTATCTTTTGTCTGAAGTGCTCAGTTTGATAACTTTCACACCCAAATTGTCTGATTATTATGACATCATTATAATTAATTCCGGGGGATATTAGGTACTGTGTGTCAAAACAGAAGAGCTGCAGCAGCTGCAAACCACCTGCAGCAAGGCTGCATTAAATATCAAAGCAGTAGAGATTATCTAGGCAGACCAACAGTAAACAGTAGACATTATCTAGGCAGACTAACAGTAAACATTAGACATTATCTAGGTAGACCAGTAGTGCTTATTGTGTGAAATCCCAGAGCAGCCTCACTGCAAGATGCTGCAGCCCCCCTGCAAGATGCTGCAGCCCCCACGGCATCCTACTCTTGACTCGGTAACCTTTTGGATGTGGATTTAACGTCGCAGCGACATACATTTCCTTTTCTATATAGCACACTCTGTCATTGTAGGCCATTGTACCCAGTCCCCAACTCTACATAGTGCTTTGAACATGATTTATCCCAATATTTTATCCCAAATGAATAGGAATTAATGTAAGGAATCCCCTCATATTCCCTGTTAGTTTTTTTCTGAATAACAGTGATTGATTGGATGATTTAAATTAACACACATTCTAATGTAATGAAAGGCAAACCAGTTTTTGGGGTAGTGTCAAGAAACATGTTTGCAGATTTGATCCATGTGGTCGGTCTGTGGTATCTTTCACCAGAGCAAAGGGAACATTCAATGTGTCTCATATTTGTAGAGCGTACCGTCAACTCTTGAATGATCACAAAACTGACACAATAATTTTGAGGTGGTGACAAGAGGAGAAGCATGTCTGGATTGTAGTAACAGTAAAAACGAAAGGATGGAAAGGATATGCTTGGGTGACGTTTTGATAGATGTATGGCTGTGGTAATGAAAGGGTTCGTTGCCTTAAAGACAGTGGCTTTTGCAGTGAGAGGAAAGTGGAGCGACCCTCTGGTGAATGCCACTGAACCCACCGTAAAAAACAGAGCAATTTTAGCATTGATGTAGTACCTTTCGTGGAATGCTTTATCATCAGGGACAGAGAATTTCTCATTCCATCAGAAATATTTACAAACAATTTATCATTTTTGTATTTTTGGTATTTTTGTAATTTTTAAATAGCTTAAAGGGATGAGGGGCAAAAATTGATAAAGAGAAGGATGGTAAGATTTGAAATAAAACATGGGAGACATGTTATTTAAATATCAACAAGTTGCATTTATTTTTTAGCAAATGGAGGTGTCAATATTACCCCCAAAAATATGCTAGATATTCCAATAATGGTCACCTGTCTTCAAATGCCAAAAATGATTTAACACATTTTTTGTCTTCGTCTTTTCGGTTGGTGTTTCTTAGAGGCAATGTTTAACTGTTCAAGTTTAAACAGCTAAGTTGAGTTTTTCTGGCCAAACATCTAGTTTGTATTTTCTGGAGGAGCACTCACTAATTTCATTTAGATGTTGTTGTTTTTTTGTCTTGTTTTTGCACAAGTATTTTATCTCATGTTCTATAGAGAGATACAGGACTAAATTTGTTTTCTCTTTTTAACCTCTGTTGCAGCACCTGAGGTTATCAAGAACGAGAGGTATACCTTTAGCCCTGATTACTGGGGACTTGGCTGCTTATTATATGAGATGATAGAAGGAAGGGTAAGTTACTTGCCTTGGACAGGGAAGGGGAAGGGGGGATTGCTTACATTGTCAAGTGTATGGGATGCTTGGTAGAAAAGAGGAGTGGGAACACAGGAAGGTGATTGGTAGAAAAAAGTGTGGACAGGGGAAGCGGAGAAGTAAATACCTTAAATTTGCTAGTGTATGGAAAGATTATGAGAAAGGAGTGGGGTCAGGTGGGAGGGGAAGGGAATGGGGATTAGAACCTTACGGGACTTAATCCTAAGTGTATCTGTGATTTAATGTTTATTCCATCCCATTGTTAAAATCCAAGGTACAAAATGTGATCAACCAACTGGAATGCAACTAGCTTACCTCCACTGGAACTTGATTATTCGTTACATTATGAAAGATGGAAGTGGGGTAAATAAGAATAATAGGTAGGGAGCAAAATGTCCGGTATGGTGTATGGTAGAAGAGAGTGCAATACTTGTAATGTGACTGACAAGTTCATTGCTCATAGGTATCCTAATGACTTAAAATCATAGATCTTTAGAAAAAATAGAATTATTCTTGCCAGTTTCTGCTTGAATAACCCTGACTGGTTCTTACATACTGATACCGTTAACATTATGTTATCATATCTTATGACTGCAGGCAATACATCTTGTTGTCTGCCA
This sequence comes from Apostichopus leukothele, assembly GCA_010014835.2. Lineage (NCBI taxonomy): Eukaryota > Metazoa > Echinodermata > Holothuroidea > Aspidochirotida > Stichopodidae > Apostichopus > Apostichopus leukothele. The sequence continues at coordinate 5,035 of JAAAKB020250699.1, read as the reverse complement.
TTGACTTTAGATTTTCATATACTTATTTCCTGCAGTTAATTTGTTATTAATACCACACTCTTCAATAATATTGGTCAGTGGGTAGATGAAAGCTGATTCCATTGCTATCATCAATTAAATACACATGTGGTAATTTCATCATTGCCAAACTGTCATGTCAAAATCAAAAGAAAGCCACAAGAAACGGCTGAAGTTAACTTTGGATCAAAGAATGACGATAAGTCTTAATAATGTTAGTGTTAATGTCATCGGTTGATCGCAGAGCGGCATTCTGTATCTATTTTAATTTTCAAGATATTCACCTGTAAAATACATCTTGTGTCTAAAATGTTCCTTGGAAGAATATTTAATGATGATATCAACAGATCGGGTTTAACTTTTTGAAGTCACTGGCAATTTTTTAAGTAATTATAAAAACATTCTAACTTCATATAAAATATGGCAGCCATGGAACAGACTTATCTCATATCAATCGTGACAATATTTAATTCATTTACCAACATGTCTTTTAAAATCTACAAATAAACTCCTTAAGGTTTCTCATTAATCTTTTTGTTGCATCGGAGTAACTGACTGAACATTTTTTTTTGTGTGCTAGACTTGGTGGTCCAGCCACTTTGATCGGTAATTCTTGATAATTGGGATCGAAATGTAACATGCACCGATAATAGTCACTTTGTAATGTTCATTAACAGTAAAAAGTTACTTTTTACCTTAAAAGATTGTTGCTGTTGTAACCGTGTGTTAAGGTTAGTTCCTGCTGTAGACACCTTTACATATTTCTTGCTTTGATTAACCGTGCAGGCACCTTTCCGGGCTAAGAAGGAGAAGGTGAAACGAGAAGAGGTTGACAGGAGGGTGAAGGAAGACGATGAAAAGTACTCCGATAAATTCAGCGAAGAAGCAAAAGAACTTTCTAGAAAAGTGAGTTAAGTCTGACATTCTTGTATACTGCCCTCCCAGTCGATGCAAATTAGCTATTGTCCGGGCGACACCTTTTCGATGTCTTGGATGTCCAAAAAAACCAGGATATATCTGTTTCATGTAGGCCCCAAACTTTTAAGTGGTGCAAATGGTAATGAGTAAGAAGCACAGATAGTAGGAGTGATATTATGCGATTTATTGATATTATGCGATTTATTTCACAACCAAACAATAAGCCATTTATGTAAATATGTGAGGGAGCTTTCATATATATGAGATGTGTGCTCAGAATGAAGAATGTGTACTTCACCCCACTAATAATATTTGGGTTTTTAATTATAGTTTCTTATATTATATGAAATATGCCAATTCCTTTCAAGTTTAGGAAGGATTGTAACAGTTATAGATGACTGGTAGTGTTTTAAGCAAAGACTATTGGGGATTTTTTTTATCTTTTGCTTTACTGTCTAATTTATGTAAGGAAACAAGCAACTGAGAATTACTAAAAATTATAGACAAATTTTGAAAAAGAAAAGTTGAAAATTATTTCTTTGCTGTTTCAACAACTTTTTTATAATAACTTGACTCATTTCTGTTAAAGAACAATCAGTAGGTTAGCCTGATATGTATCAATGTGTCTATGTTTGAAATGGAATGCATGAGAAGACTATGCTTTTGTCTCTCTGGAAGACCTTGTTAAGGGTTGATCATTTAGTTGAAGGATCATTGAAGGAGTACATGGCAATATTGTTATATCTCTTGAACAGAAATCACATTGGAAAAAACAATTCCTGCATTTTTATTCACTTACCAGTATTTGTAATAATTATCTGTTATATCCTTGATTTGAATTCTGTGATACTTCTGAACATTCTCACACATTCTCTCGGTTGATACGTAATAATCTAGGTACCATCTAACATTAAACATTTAAAACATAACTTTAGGCAGAATTTTAGCTATGATATGTCTTAGGCCAAGAAAAAGAGAAAAAAATATGAGTACGGGAGATGTTTCTATAGCACCCAAGTTTTCCAGATATTCACCTTTAAAGCCTGTTAAATCTTTGGAAAGCTCCTTTAACATTAAATTTATGACTTATTTATGATTTATGCATCAGTTAAGGCCTTAATGTTAAAATTAATCCATTGCTGTATAAATTCTAATAACTCAATCCAAATGTGTTCCTTTAACTTCTTATAAACAACAATGATATTTAACACCATCTGTCCTTTGCAAATTGGTAACATCTTATAAACATGTCATTTGAGCTATATAGAAGTCTTGTTTTCCCAAGGCTAGTTTTGTGTTGCATCTGAGGAACTGAACTAGGAGGTCTGTTTGTTAGACTAAGTAGTCCAGTCACTTACATTGATTGACTGCAGCTGTTTAAAGAGTCATGTCTCAAAAATGAAAAAGTGTTATAGAAATACAACCTGCTCAGATTGCAGTGGTTTTCACCGGTCTACGTAATTAAATTTAAAAAAAAATCAAAAATTACTTTTATGGATAATGTGAGAGAAGACGAAACATAAAAAATATATTTTGGCTTTTTTCACATTACTTCTTTTTCGAGACGGAGTGAAAATATAATTTCATTTTTGATATTTTGTTTGATCTCTCTCAAAGCTTTTAACAAAAGACCCGAACCAGAGGTTAGGATTCAAAGACGGCTCAGCTCAAGAGGTCAAGGACCATCCGTTCTTCAGCTCCATCAATTTCAAGAGACTGGAAAGAGGCATGTTGAAACCACCATTTGTACCAGATGTAAGTAATACTTCTGTAAGAGGCTGTGGCAGATGGAAGAATGTCACAGGGTGACAGTTTTGCGCTGAAAGTAGTCATTGATGTGACAGACCAAGGAATCTAAACATGTTCAGCTTATCGGAAGAAACCTTTTTAAAAAGCAGTACGATTGTCTGTATCGAGCCCTCCGTTCACCTATCGACGAAGGGAGTCATTTTCAAACTAAAGAGTCACAACAACAACAATAAAACCCACCATATGAAAGACGGTTGAACAGGGTGTGCACTAAAACAAACAAACTTTGATCTCTTCACATGGCTCTCCTATCTTTTTGTCAATAAAACCCAAAGACATATCAAACATAACCATGGACGTGATTTGTTGACTTCTTTCTTCTTCTTTTTCTTCTCATGTTTATTGCTTGAAGATTAATTGGGATAGGAATCACAAAGAATTTTTGGCTGTAATGTTTTTTTTCTGGGGTGAATCTTTTTAGGATCAGTTCCTATAATCTTGGAACTTGTTTAATTGTTAAGTTATCTACAGATGTGTTTACATGGATCACTTTTTTTGAGAGAGGATGAATTAAAAACTGTTTAAGGGTAGACAAACATGTTAATCAGTCTATCACCTGCTGTGACGTAAATGCACCGAACGGTTTCGTTTTGTTTTTGTCTGTTTACTTGGCGGGGAGATATTGATTATCATTCATTGATAACATCAAAAAAGACATTGCTCAAACAATTTTTAGTTTTAAGAACGAAGAAGAAGTCTAAATCACTCGCACAGTAGGAGACAGGAAAAAGCAAACTGAGGTTGGGGGAGGGTGGCTGGGGGAGGGGGACAGATTAAAGGATGGGAACCAGATAGGAATCACACTAAAATAATATTTTGTTAATGGAATAAGTCGTTTCCAGGATAAGGTCATGGAAATTGCTCCATCGTGTAGTGTATAATTTCCACTCATTTTACTCTTTTACATTTTAAGAAAATCAATCAAGGTAAATGTGCCTCTGTAGAAAATAAATCCATTTAATATGAAAGAGTTGAATGAGTGATTACTTAGTGTAAAAATGACACAAAATAGGGGAAAGCAAACAAAATATACTCATTAGGTACAGAAGAGAATGGTAGTTGTCATGTATGTAAAAAGTTAGAAGAGACTTAAAGACATTTGAATCCTAGCAGGATCTTCTTCAAATGCAAACTGAAGCAAAACAAAACAGACTGACTCAGGACATATTTTAAGTAGACAATAGACAGCAAATTGGACTATCCAACATTGGGTGAAAGTAAGATGGCACAAAGTGGAACAACAAATGAAGGTTTTAAGAATTATACTAAATTTAAACTATTTTATTATAATCCATGAAGATTTTTTCATCTGACAAGATCTTGTTTGTACCTCCTGCTCAGAAGACTGTCCTCAAAATTCAACCGCTGTTTCTGTACTAAACGTCCAGTAAATCTTATTTATACAGGCATGAGCTTTTTTCCGCGAATTCGCGGAATATCCGTGATTTCTTTTCTACCTCGGGGACAAAAACTATTATCCTAACACACTGTAGCATATGCATCCTGGAGCCTATACCGCAATTTCTGCAAAATTCCGTGATTTTTTTTTAACCCCAGGCTCATCCCTGCATTAAAAGCAGCTTGTCGTGTATCGCCAACGATCGTATCGAGAATTTACTCGAATGAAAAAGTGCACTCGAGCACACTAAGCGGGGCCTGCTAGAATTTGTGGACAGATTAGAATTGCGAATGAAGTGATGAATTTATCGTGATCAACATTTTACAGCCCAGATTTATGTCATGTTTCTGTTATGGCATGTAACATTGAAACAAATTGGAAGAAACTTCAGATGGTTCCAGGTTTTACATCTTTATTTTAACCTGACCGTGAGCCTTGCATTGTCTAGCGTAATGAATTATATTTTAGGTAGGATTTTGGTATCAAAATATCATCAAAGTTCAGGAAATGAGCTCAGTAGCCATTTTTTTTACATCCAAAATTATTATGATATTTTTATATTTATATTGAAATATTTTTTTTAGCTCAATGCATCGATCCAATAGGGTCTATTTGTAAGTACACTATTACCAACTACAAGTGACAGTTTGGAAAAAAGCAAGCTAAAGGAACGTGTTTTATCATCATAAATGTAGTTTCAACTACTACTGAAAGATGCTATAAACTTGTGCCATAAAAACACAAATTGGAGTTTGAAACCACCCACGGCAAGACAAACAGACAAATAAATAGATTATAAATAAAAAAAAAAACGAAACTTGATAGAGTTGATTATGACATTGAGGGGTGATCAACTTCCCTTTTTGGTTCCTTGCTGAAAGCAAAGGAACC